>JAENPR010002511.1:0-52298 GCA_018135685.1 Themeda triandra | reverse complement strand
GAATGTTCAGAGAATTTTCCAAATTTACCACCCTATCGGGGCTTTGAGGGTTGGCCGCACTTTTTGTTGAAAGTGATAAGTGCGAGACACATTTGCGAGATGAAAATAAAGGGTCGAAAACATTCATACCCGAGGAAGTGGCTTAGCTTTCTTTGATCTTGTTCTCTTGGGAATTGCGGTGTCCTTGATAGAGGAAGAAGGAGTTTTTCTTTTAAGGTCCTTCAGGAGTACTGCACCCTCAGCAGGTATCTTGTTGAATGCTGTCAGACTTGGAGCTTCGTGTCCCAGAGCAGCTTTAGGGCCAGGTTGCCAGTATAAAATTTTTGGAGGGCTTGGAGGAGCATTATCCTGTTCACCAAGATATTTAAGCACAAGGTAGATATATAAAATGGAAAGAGGTTTGTGAAGAAATTTACCTCATCATCGGAAGTAAATGAAGGCATTAGAACTTGGCACAAAGGATGAACTTGTGCTCACGAAGATATGAGAATGCCATTCTTTCCACCGGAGGTCAAATGAAGAGTGAGTCATTTCGATTATCACCAAAGGTTTGGGTTCATATATTGGAAGATTAGACCCCATTAAAAACCTTATTGGCCTCGGTAGTATCTCGTTAATGACTCTGGGCCCGATGATGTCGAGAAAGTATGGCCTTGGGGCGAGTTGACCAAGTCCAAGTTGCCCGGCGACCATATTAGGATTGTAAAATTCATAGGTTGAATTTATCAACCGGCCGTGATGAAATTCTCCCGGTAAAGCACGGGGCTTGATGAAGGAATTATAGATATCCTTAGAGTCATCATCTATGCAGCCCGATTCATAACCGAATCCGCAAGGAAGAGTTAAATCTTCATTTTCCCTATAGGGAAACCAAATCATATGGTTGAATCCCTTGTAGAAGATCTTGAAAAGATGGCCCGAGTCCAAATCAATGATAATTGAAGATGCGGCTTCTCCATATGTCGACAAGACTTGTACACAGGATCTTCACCTTCAGCATAGTTGATTGAAGGAAAGTTCGGATTGTGGAGATCTACGAGACAATCGATGCATATATAGTTGCAACCACATCTCGAAGAAGCCACCATGGTCCATTGACGCGGAGATTTCGCCACGATTACTCATGCTCGACGATGTCCGATGCATCATATGGTAGAATGCTCCCGGTATTTTTACCCAAAGGGATCGGTTGCACAACGGCTAATTCTTCACCATCACTATGTGATTCAGAGTAGGCTCATTGGATTTGCCACAGAAGATGAATCTGCATAACCACATGTTCATGAAAGCCCTATACTCTTTGTCAGACACAGGGCGAGTTGAAGCATAAGCCTGAACATACTTGGCCCAACCTCCCCCTGATTTGACTGCCTTCTGTGAGCTAGTACTTTTGTATTTGAAGGGGTAGGTTGGTTTGGTGATATTCAGACCAGTCATCATGAAGATGTCTGATAGAGTGATTGACATTGGGCCATGACCAAAGATAAAAGCATTGATGGCATCGGACCCGGGAAGTGGGAAGCGGCTATCGAAGGGAGTCGTTTCTAGGCATTTCGGCTAAGGACGGCTCAAACGGTCTTGAATGTCTTGAGACTCCCAAAATCACGCTCTTGGGCGCATCCCCGGTACCAATCGCGCCATCTTTGTGATTGAAGGAAGAGGCCAAGTTTTGAAAGTGTTCGGCCATCCAAGTTTGGGGAGAAATCCTAGACTTAAAGGGGATCCTCAAAGTTTCCTTTTCAATAAAATCCCTCGGATTAGGGTCTCCCATCGGGCCAAGAAAGAATGATCGGGACACGCAAGGTTGGAGATCAAGATCTCATTCTTCATTTCCTTTAAGAAGAAATTGAAGCGAATGGGTCAAAAGTGCATCCGGAAACCGGTTCAAGAAAATTGCCGAATGGGTAAAGCAAGTAGGGTTACCTCTAGAAACTCCTCTTGAGTTCTGTCGCCATGATGGGCCGGTTGAAGTCTGTCGCCATTGAAGATAGCAAACAGCGCGAGATCTCAAATGGCGGCCGCGGGTGTTGGTGGTGATGACCTAGGCGAAAGGCGGCGACGGTCAATTTCGAAATAAAACTCTTTTTATCTCGAAATTGAGGGGGCATGTGTTAACACCGAGAATTTGGTCGAAATATGTGAAGATGGACCCGAGCGGAGAGAGAGATTCGGCAAATGCATATGGGTCGATTGATTTCCGTTTGTTCGGCAAATGGTCAAGCGGTCGGCAACCGTTTCGTTTGAAGGCCGAAAGAAGGAAAGATGAAGCCGGCCGGAAAAGGGAAGGAGTCGTGATAGTCAAGGACTCCGATTATGGATAGAGCTAGCGTGTCTTTGTCTTTCCAATTTTGTTTAGATAGCTCGTAAGTGCTTAGGATTCGTGTTACGTCCGGGGTATAAATATAAACCCTCGACCATTGTAATAAGGGTTCACAACCAAATCAATACAACCGGCTACGCGCCACCTTTCGAGTCCTTTAGTCGTGTCGTCGAGTTCTTCGAGAGGGCCAATCGATCCGTCGACCTCGTAAGTCCCGGCAACCTTGTTATCATGTCTAGTATCGTGCGGCGGATTTAGATGTGATGCAAGTAGTCTCATCCGTTTTGCTTAGTATCGTGCGGCGGATTTAAGCTTAATGATGGGAAGTTTTTGCTTGTGCCTTGTATCGTGCGGATTAAGACATGAGTAAAGATAGTTATCGGCTCTTTTAGATTTGGCATGATCTATTAGATTCATTAAGTTATCACGTGTTGCTTGCTTTATTTAATGTTTAATCATTTGCAACACTCTTTTGCCCAATCTAGATTGATACTCTTTCGGCTTGTTGATCGTTTATCTTATGTTTATTCAATATCAAGTAGATCAAGCTTATATAGCCGAATTAGATTGATCTAGATTGTTACATGTTGTGGGTTCATTCACGTTAGATGTAGATAAGCCTTGACAGGACTGGTAAAGGCGGCAGATCTCAGTCTTTGGGTTACTCTAGAGCTAGTCATCCGTGGACTAGAGATCGGTTTAATCTCGATAGGCACCTTTTACATGTTACTTGTTTGTTCCTTCTTCATGGACCCCGATTCGGCAACCTTGCCGATACGGTTATGCTTATACATGTAGCGAGTATTTGTAGATTTGTTAGGTAATTACGTGCTTTTAGCTCTTTATTGTTAGATTGTATCATGCGGTGGATTGATCTAGTAGTAAGGAGTGGTGCAAATTCATAGAAAGTGGTATCATGCGGTGGATTAGCTTGCTTGGGTTTATGCTCGACGGGTTTATGAAGGCTAGACGTGCGGCAGACTAGTTGGAGTAGCCTATGCATGTGTTGTCTAATAGGTTTATATTTACAAGTTACTTATCCTTAATTATTAGTGCTTGATGATGCTTTAAACTTGAGATGTAGTTTGATATGCTTTAATGATTTAATATTTTTCAAACATGTCTTTATTTATGTATTCGGCAAGTTCATTACATTTACATCGGTTATGTTACTTTAGCCGAATGAACTTGAACGTTGGCGAGATAGCTTATATAGCTATGTGTCGTCGTAAGTGGCTTCGGCTAGTAAAGATGGAACTGTTTGGTCTCACCCGTACGTTCCGGTTATGATCTTACCCTTTATCCCTTGTCGATTTTCGGGTCAAATCGACGGCACGCTCACGGATTCGACGCCGGCATCCGATTGAAGCTAGGCTTTTCCGCTTGCTTCGTGTGTGAGACACGGTGCGCCACATTTTGTGTCAACACCACCACAATATTTGTCATCACCCGAGAGCCCGAACGGCCCTTAACTATAGCTCCACGACTCTGCATCCATAATTGCACACACGACCGGTCTTTGCCGCATACGGGATCCCGTGCATCCTATGGCTCCCGACACCGAGTCAAGCAAGCCCGTACGCCATGGTTAAGGCATTTTGACACCTTCGGCCTCTCTACCATAGCATTTGTCATCGCCGAGAGCCCCTGAACGGCCCTTAACCTCGGCACCACGGCTCCCGAAACTGCCACATTTGCACACACGACTTGCCGCGCACGGCCATTTCCTATGCGTCCTACGGCTCCTCGCACCAAGTCAAGCATGCCCATGCACCATGGTTAAGGCGTTTTAACACCTTTGGCCTCTCCACCACAGCATTTATTACCGCCCGAGAACCCGAATGGCCCTTAACCATGGCTCCCCGGCTCTAGAACCGCCATATTTGCACACACGACTATGCTACCACACGGCCCGGTTCGCATGTCCTTTATCTCTCGACACTAGGTCAAGCACGACCGTATGCCATGGTTAAGGCGTTTGACGCCTCACGGCCCTCACCACCACAATATTTTTCATCACCCGAGAGCCCGAACGGCCCTTAACTATAGCTCCACGACTCAGGCATCCATAATTGCACACACGGCGTGCCGCCGCACGGCCGGATCCCGTGCATCCTACGGCTCTCGGCACCGGGTCAAGCACGCCCGTACGCCATGGTTAAGCCATTTTGATGCCTCTCACCTCTCCGGCCATAGAGTTTTTCATCACCCGAGAGCCCGAAGGGCCCTTAACCACGACTCACGGGCCGCAAAACCGCCATATTTGCACACACGACCATCTGCCGCACGGTCGGTTCAACGCATCCTATGGCTCTCGGCCCGAGTCAAGCATGCTCGTACACCATGGTTAAGGCATTTTGACACCTCTCGGCCTCTCTACCATAGTGTTTGCCATCGCTCGAGAGCCCGAATGGCCCTTAACCTTGGCTCACGGCTCCGGAACTACCATATTTGCACACACGACCATCTTTGCCGCACGGTCCGGTTCCAACGCATCCTATGGCTCCCGGCACCGAGTCAAGCATGCCCGTACGCCATGGTTAAGGCATTTTGACACCTCTAGCCTCTCCACAACGGTGTTTGTTGCCACCGAGAACTTGAATGGCCCTTAACCATGGCTCCACGGCTCTAGAAGCGCCATATTTGCACACACGAATATGCTACCGCACAAACAAGGTTCGTGCGTGTCCCTACGGCTCTTGACACTAGGTCAAGCATGACCGTATGCCATGGTTAAGGTGTTTTGATACCTCTGGCCTCACCACCACAATGTTTGTCATCACCCGAGAGCCCGAACGGCCCTTAACTATAGCTCCACGACTCCGTAACATCCATAATTGCACACATGACTGCTTTTGCCGCACGGTCGGATCCCCGTGCATCCTATGGCTCTTGGCACCGGGTCAAGCACGCCCATACGCCATGGTTCAGCCATTTTGATGCCTCTCACCTCTCCACCATAGAGTTTTCCATCACCCGAGAGCCCGAAGGGCCCTTAACCATGCCTCCACGGCTCCAAAAGCGCCATATTTGCACACTCGACCATGCTTCCGCACGGCCGGTTCCAACGCATTTTATGGCTCCGGCTCTGCGAGTCAAGCATGCCCGTATGCCATGGTTAAGGCATTTTGACACCTCCGGCCTCTCTACCATAGCGTTTGCCATCACTCGAGAGCCCGAACGGCACTTAACCTCGGCTCCACGGCTCGGATCGCCATATTTTCACACACGACTTTCTTGCCGCCGCACGGCCGGTTCCTGCGCATCCTACGGCTCCTCGCACCAAGTCAAGCACGCCCATGCACTATGGTTAAGGCATTTTGACACCGCGGCCTCGACCACAGCATTTGTTGCCGCCCAAGAACCCGAGAATGGCCCTTAACCATGGCTCCACCGCTCTAGAACTCGCCATATTTGCACACACGACTATGCTACCGCACAAAGGTTCCTACGTGTCCTCAGCTCTCGACACTAGGTCAAGCACGACCGTATGCCATGGTTAAGGCGTTTTGACACCTCGGCCCCACCACCACAATGTTTGTCATCACCCGAGAGCCGACGGCCCTTAACTATAGCTCCACGACTCGAGAACATCCATAATTGCACACACGACTTTGCCGGCGCACGGCCGGATCCCTGCATCCTACGGCTCTTCGGCACCGGTTCAAGCACACCGTACGCCATGGTTAAGCCATTTTGATGCCTCTCACCTCTCCACCATAGAGTTTTCCATCACCCGAGAGCCCGAAGGGCCCTTAACCATGGCTCCACGGCGGTAAAAACCGCCACATTTGCACACACGACCATCCGCCGCATGGTCGGATCCAACGCGTCCTATGGCTCCCGGCACTTGAGTCAAGCAAGCCCGTACGCCATGGTTAAGGCATTTTGACACCTCGGCCTCTCTACCATAGCGTTTGTCATTGCTCGAGAGCCCGAACGGCCCTTAACCTCGGCTCCACGGCTCTAGAACCGCCATATTTGCACACACGACTTTGCCGCTTTGCACGGCCGGTTCCTATCGTCCTACGGCTCATCGCACCAAGTCAAGCACGCCCATGCACCATGGTTAAGGCATTTTTACAACTTTGGCCTCTCCACCACACGGCGTTTATTACCGCCCGAGAACCCGAATGGCCCTAACCATGGCTCCACAGCTCTAGAACGCCATATTTGCACACACGACTATGCTACCGCACGGCCGGTTCCCCGCATGTCCTATAGCTCTCGACACTAGGTCAAGTACGACCGTATGCCATGGTTAAGGCGTTTTGACGCCTCGGCCTCACCACCACAATATTTGTCATCACCCGAGAGCCCGAACGGCCCTTAACTATAGATCCACAACTCAGAACATCCATAATTGCACACACGATCTGTGTTGCCGCACGGCCCGGATCCCGTGCATCCTACGGCTCTCTCGCACCGGGTCAAGCACACCCGTACGCCATGGTTAAGCCATTTTGATGCCTCTCACCTCTCCACCATAGAGTTTTTCATCACCGAGAGCCCGAAGGGCCCTTAACCACGGCTCCACGGCTGCAAAACGCCATATTTGCACACACGACCATGCTTGCCCGCACGGTCGGTTCCAACGCATCCTATGGCTCTCGGCCTTCCGAGTCAAGCATGCCCGTACACCATGGTTAAGGCAGTTTGACACCTCCGCCTCTCTACCATAGCGTTTGCCATCGCTCGAGAGCCCGAACGGCCCTTAACCTTGGCTCCACGGCTCCCGAACCGCCATATTTGCACACACGACCATGCGCATGGTCGGTTCTACGCATCCTATGGCTCCCCGCACCGAGTCAAGCATGCCCATACGCCATGGTTAAGGCATTTTGACACCTCTAGCCTCTCCACCACAGCATTTGTTGCCACCGAGAACTGAATGGCCCTTAACCATGGCTCCACACGGCTCTAGAAGCGCCATATTTGCACACACGAATATGTTACCGCACAAACCCGGTCCGTGCGTGTCCTCTGACTCTTGACACTAGGTCAAGCATGACCGTATGCCATGGTTAAGGCATTTTGATGCCTCTAGCCTCACCACCACAATGTTTGTCATCACCCAAGAGCCCGAACGGCCCTTAACTACAGCTCCACGACTCCGGAACATTCATAATTGCACACACGACCAGCCTTTGCCCCGCACGGTCGGATCCCCGTGCATCCTATGGCTCTCGGCACCGGGTCAAGCACGCACATGCGCCATGGTTAAGCCATTTTGATGCCTCTCACCTCTCCACCATAGAGTTTTCCATCACTGAGAGCCTAAAGGGCCGTTAACCATGCCTCCACGGCTCCAAAGCGCCATATTTGCACACTCGACCATGCGCCACACGGTCGGTTCCAACGCATTTATGGCTCCCGGCTCCGAGTCAAGCGTGCTGTACGCCATGGTTAAGGCATTTTGACACCTCGGCCTCTCTACCATAGCGTTTGCGCGTCACTCGAGAGCCTGAACAGCACTTAACCTCGGCTCCACGGCTCCCGGAACTGCCATGTTTGCACACACGACTTTTCTTCGCCCACGGTTCCTGCGCATCCTACGGCTCCTCGCACCAAGTCAAGCACGCCCATGCACTATGGTTAAGGCGTTTTGACACCGCTGGCCTCTCGACCACAGCATTTGTTGCCGCCCAAGGACCCGAATGGCCTTAACCATGGCTCCACCGCTCTAGAAGCGCCATATTTGCACACACGACTATGCTACCGCACGGTAGGTTCCTACGTGTCCTACGACTCTCGACACAAGGTCAAGCACGACCGTATGCCATGGTTAAGGCGTTTTGACACCTCTGGCCCCACCACCACAATGTTTGTCATCACCCAAGAGCCTGAACGGCCCTTAACTATAGCTCCACGACTCCAGAACATCCATAATTGCACACATGACTGTGCTGGCGCACGGCCGGATCCTGTGCATCCTACGGCTCTCGGCACCGGTTCAAGCACACCGTACGCCATGGTTAAGCCATTTTAATGCCTCTCACCTCTCCACCATAGAGTTTTCCATCACCCGAGAGCACGAAGGGCCCCTAACCATGGCTCCACGGCGGTCGCCACATTTGCACACACGACCATGCCGCCGCATGGTCGGTTCCAACGCGTCCTATGGCTCCGACGAGTCAAGCAAGCCGTACGCCATGGTTAAGGCATTTTGACACCTCGGCCTCTCTACCATAGCGTTTGTCGTCGCTCGAGAGCCTGAACGGCCCTTAACCTCGGCTCCACGGCTCCGATTGCCATATTTGCACACACGACTTTTCTTCCGCCGCACGGCGGTTCCTATCGTCCTACGGCTCCTCGCACCAAGTCAAGCACGCCCATGCACCATGGTTAAGGCGTTTTAACACCTTTGGCCTCTCCACCACAACGTTTATTACCGCCCGAGAACCCGAATGGCCCTTAACCATGGCTCCACAAAACTCTGAACTGCCATATTTGCACACACGACTATGCTACCGCACCGGCCCGGTTCGTGCGTGTCCTCATGCTCTTAACACTAGGTCAAGCATGACCGTATGCCATGGTTAAGGCGTTTTGGACGCCTCCGGCCTCACCACCACAATGTTTGTCATCACCCGAGCACGAACGGCCCTTAACTACGGCTCCACGACTCCGGCATCCATAATTGCACACACGACCGTGCCGCCGCACGGTCGGATCACATGCATCCTATGGCTCTCGGCACCGGGTCAAGCACGTTCGTACACCATGGTTAAGCCATTTTGATGCCTCTCACCTCTCCACCATAGAGTTTTCCATCACTGAGAGCACCGAAGGGCCCTTAACCATGCCTCACGGCTCCCGAAACGCCATATTTGCACACTCGACCATGCTGCCACACGGTCGGTTCCAACGCATTTATGGCTCCGGCTCGAGCGTCAAGCGTGCACGTACGCCATGGTTAAGGCATTTTGACACCTTCCGGCCTCTCTACCATAGCATTTGCCGTCACTTGAGAGCACGAACGGCACTTAACCTCGGCTCCACGGCTCCGAAGCGCCATATTTGCACACACGACTTTCTTCGCGCACGGCCCGTTCCTTGCGCATCCTACGGCTCCTCGCACCAAGTCAAGCACGCCCGTGCACTATGGTTAAGGCATTTTGACACCGCCTGGCCTCTCGACCACGGCATTTGTTACCGCCCAAGAACCCGAATGGCCCTTAACCATGGCTCCACCGCTCTAGAAGCTGCCATATTTGCACACACGACTATGCTACCGCACAGGGTTCCTACGTGTCCTACGGCTCGACACTAGGTCAAGCACGGCCGTATGCCATGGTTAAGGCGTTTTGACACCTCGAGCCCCCCACCACAATGTTTGTCATCACCCGAGAGCCCGAACGGCCCTTAACTATAGCTCCATGACTCCCGAACATCCATAATTGCACACACAACCGTGCTTGGTGCACGGCCGGATCCTGTGCATCCTACGGCTCTCGGCTTGGTTCAAGCACACCGTACGCCATGGTTAAGCCATTTTGATGCCTCTCACCTCTCCACCATAGAGTTTTCCATCACCCGAGAGCACGAAGGGCCCTTAACCATGGCTCCACCGATGCGTAAAGCGCCACATTTGCACACACGACCATGCTGCCCGCATGGTCGGTTCTGCGTCCTATGGCTCCGACGAGTCAAGCAAGCCCATACGCCATGGTTAAGGCATTTTAACACCTCCGGCCTCTCTACCATAGCGTTTGTCGTCGTCGCTTGAGAGCGAACGGCCCTTAACCTCGGCTCCACGGCTCCGGCGCCATATTTGCACACACGACTTTCTTTGCCCCGCACGGCGGTTCCTATCCGTCCTACGGCTCCTCGCACCAAGTCAAGCATGCCCATGCACCATGGTTAAGGCGTTTTAACACCTTTGGCCTCTCCACCACAGCGCGTTTATTACCGCGAGAACACGAATGGCCCTTAACCATGGCTCCATAGCTCTAGAACTGCCATATTTGCACACACGACTATGCTACCACACGGCCGGTTCTGCATGTCCATGGCTCGCGACACTAGGTCAAGCACGACCGTATGCCATGGTTAAGGCATTTTGACGCCTTTGGCCTCACCACCACAATATTTGTCATCACTCCGAGAGCCCGAACGGCCCTTAACTATAGCTCCACGACTCCCGGAGAACATCCATAATTGCACACACGGCGCGCCGCCTCGGATCCTGTGCATCCTACGGCTCTCGGCACGGTCAAGCACGCCCGTGCGCCATGGTTAAGCCATTTTGATGCCTCTCACCTCTCCACCATAGAGTTTTTCATCGCCCGAGAAACACGAAAAGGCCCTTAACCACAGCTCCACGGCTGAAAAATTGCCATATTTGCACACACGACCATGCGCCACGTTCGGTTCCAACGCATCCTATGGCTCTCGGCCTTGAGTCAAGCATGCCGTACACCATGGTTAAGGCATTTTGACACCTCTCGGCCTCTCTACCATAGCATTTGCCATCGCTCGAGCACGAACGGCCCTTAACCTTGGCTCCACGGCTCCGAACCGCCATATTTGCACACACGACCATCTTTGCTTGGCAGTCGGTTCCAACGCATCCTATAGTAATTTTTGTACGTTGCCAAACCATGGTAAATTCCCCCTTGATGGAGTTTCCCTACTAGTGTGAGTATGAACCATTTTTACATTTTTATGTGGTGGGGCCCTCAATTTTTTGTCATCTAAGTTCCTTCGGTCACGACGAATAGATATCCATTTCGGCCGAGCCGTACTCTGGCCTAGCGCTCGTCGCCCTAATAGGTGTAGGCCGTGACCAATGGACGTTTGCAATCGTAAGTGAACATCGGACGCGACCATACATAGCGCGCCCTACACCTACCCGTGTGGTCCACACATGCCATATTTTCCGCATAAAACGTCGTTTTGGGCTTGTAGGCACTTTTGCATAGCCAAGCTATAGTAATTTTTGTACGTTGCCAAACCATGGTAAATCTCCACGATGGAGTTTCCCTACTAGTGCGAGTATGAACCATTTTTACATTTTTATGTGGTGGGGCCCTCGATTTTTGTCATCTGGTTCCTTCGGTCACGACGAATAGATATCGGCTCGGCCAGAGCCGTACTCTACGGCCTAGCGCTCGTCGCCCTAATAGGTGTAGGCCGTGACCAATGGACATTTGCAATCACAAGTGAACATCGGACGCGACCATACATAGCGGCGCCCCTACACCTACCCGTATGGTCCACACATGCCATATTTTCCGCATAAAACGTCGTTTTGGGCTTGTAGGTACTTTTGCATAGCCAAGCTATAGTAATTTTTGTACGTTGCCGAACCATGGTAAATTTCCACGGATGGAGTTTCCCTACTAGTGCGAGTATGAACCATTTTTACATTTTTATGTGGTGGTCCCTCGTTTTTTGTCATACGGTTCCTTCGGTCACGACGAATAGATATCGGCTCGATCGAGCCGTACTCTACGGCCTAGCGCTCGTCGCCTAATAGGTGTAGGCCGTGACCAATGGACGTTTGCAATCGTAAGTGAACATCGGATGCGACCATACATAGCGGCACCCCTACACCTACCCGTGTGGTCCACACATGCCATATTTTCCGCATAAACGTCGTTTTGTGCTTGTAGGTACTTTTTGCATAGCCAAGCCATAGTAATTTTTGTACGTTGCCAAACCATGGTAAATTTCCACCGATGGAGTTTCCCTACTAGTGCGAGTATGAACCATTTTTACATTTTTATGTGGTGGGGCCCTCGATTTTTTTTTGTCATGCGGTTCCTTCGGTCACGACGAATAGATATCGGCTCGGCCGAGTACTCTGACATAGCGCTCGTCGCACTAATAGGTGTAGGGCGTGACCAATGGATGTTTGCAATCGTAAGTGAACATCGGACGTGACCATACATAGCGGCGCCCCTACACTACCCGTGTGTCCACCATGCCATATTTTCCGCATAAAACGTCGTTTTGGGCTTGTAAGGTACTTTTACATAGCCAAGCCATAGTAATTTTTGTACGTTGCCAAACCATGGTAAATTTCCACGATGGAGTTTCCCTACTAGTGCGAGTATGAACCATTTTTACATTTTTATGTGGTGGGGCCCTCGATTTTTTTGTCATACGGTTCCTTCGGTCACGACGAATAGATATCGGCTCGACCGAGCCGTACTCTACGGCCTAGCGCTCGTCGCCCTAATAGGTGTAGGCGTGACCAATGGACGTTTGCAATCGTAAGTGAACATTGGACGTGACCATACATAGCGGTGCCCCTACACCAAACCGTGTGGTCCACACATGCCATATTTTCCGCATAAAATGTCGTTTTGGGCTTGTAGGTACTTTTGCATAGCCAAGCCATAGTAATTTTTGTACGTTGCCGAACCATGGTAAATTTCCACGATGGAGTTTCCCTACTAGTGCGAGTATGAACCATTTTTACATTTTTATGTGGTGGGGCCCTCGATTTTTTTGTCATCGGTTCCTTCGGTCACGACGAATAGATATCGGCTCGGCCAGAGCCGTACTCTATGGCCTAGCGCTCGTCGCCCTAATAGGTGTAGGCCGTGACCAATGGACGTTTGCAATCGTAAGTGAACATCGGTGCGACCATACATAGCGGCGCCCTACACCTAACGTCTGGTCCACACATGCCATATTTTCCGCATAAAACGTCGTTTTGGGCTTGTAGGTACTTTTGCATAGCCAAGCCATAGTAATTTTTGTACGTTGCCAAACCATGGTAAATTTCCAGACGATGGAGTTTCCCTACTAGTGCGAGTATGAACCATTTTTACATTTTTATGTGGTGGGGCCCTCGATTTTTTTGTCATCCCAGTTTCCTTCGGTCCACGACGAATAGATATCGGCTCGGCCAAGCCGTACTCTACGGCATAGCGCTCGTCGCCCTAATAGGTGTAGGCCGTGACCAATGGACGTTTGCAATCGTAAGTGAACATCGGATGCGACCATACATAGCGGCGCCCCTACACCTACCCGTGTGGTCCACACATGCCATATTTTCCGCATAAAACGTCGTTTTGGGCTTGTAGGTACTTTTGCATAGCCAAGCTATAGTAATTTTTGTACGTTGCCAAACCATGGTAAATTTCCATGGATGGAGTTTCTCTACTAGTGCGAGTATGAACCATTTTTACATTTTTAAGTGGTGGGGCCCTCGATTTTTTTGTCATCTCGGTTCCTTCGGTCACGACGAATAGATATCGGCTACGACCGAGCCGTACTCTACTGGCCTAGCGTCTGTCACCCTAATAGGTGTAGGCCGTGACCAATGGACGTTTGCAATCGTAAGTGAACATCGAATGCGACCATACATAGCGGCGCCCCTACACCTACCCGTGTGGTCCACACATGACATATTTTCCGCATAAAACGTCGTTTTGGGCTTGTAGGTACTTTTGCGTAGCAAGCCATAGCAATTTTTGTACGTTGCCAAACCATGGTAAATTTCCACTGATGGAGTTTCCCTACTAGTGCGAGTATGAACCATTTTTACATTTTTATGTGGTGGGGCCCTCGATTTTTTTGTCATCTGGTTCCTTCGGTCACGACGAATAGATATCGGCTCGGCCGAGCCGTACTCTACGGCCTAGCGCTCGTCGCCTAATAGGTGTAGGCCGTGACCAATGGACGTTTGCAATCGTAAGTGAACATTGGACGTGACCATACATAAACGGTGCCCCTACACCTACCCGTGTGGTCCACACATGCCATATTTTCCGCATAAAACGTCGTTTGGGCTTGTAGGTACTTTTGCATAGCCAAGCCATAGTAATTTTTGTACGTTGCCGAACCATGGTAAATTTCCACAGCGATGGAGTTTCCCTACTAGTGCGAGTATGAACCATTTTTACATTTTTATGTGGTGGGGCCCTCAATTTTTTTGTCATCCGGTTCCTTCGGTCACGACGAATAGATATCCGGCTCGGCCGAGCCGTACTCTATGGCCTAGCGCTCGTCGCCCTTAATAGGTGTAGGCCGTGACCAATGGACGTTTGCAATCGTAGCGAACATCGGATGCGACCATACATAGCGGCGCCCCTACACCTACCCGTGTGGTCCACACATGCCATACTTTCGCATAAACGTCGTTTTGGGCTTGTAGGTACTTTTGCATAGCCAAGCCATAGTAATTTTTGTACGTTGCCAAACCATGGTAAATTTCCAGCGATGGAGTTTCCCTACTAGTGCGAGTATGAACCATTTTTACATTTTTATGTGGTGGGGCCCTCGATTTTTTTGTCATCAGTTTCCTTCGGTCCACGACGAATAGATATCGGCTCGGCCGAGCCGTACTCTGGCATAGCGCTCGTCGCCCTAATAGGTGTAGGCGTGACCAATGGACGTTGCAATCGTAAGTGAACATCGGATGCGACCATACATAGCGGCGCCCTACACCTACCCGTGTGGTCCACATTTATATTTTACGCATAAAACGTCGTTTGGGCTTGTAGGTACTTTTGCATAGCCAAGCTATAGTAATTTTTGTACGTTGCCAAACCATGGTAAATTTCCATGGATGGAGTTTCCCTACTAGTGCGAGTATGAACCATTTTTCATTTTTATGTGGTGGGGCCCTCGATTTTTTGTCATCGGTTCCTTCGGTCACGACGAATAGATATCGGCTCGGCCAGGCCAGGTACTGCGGCCTAGCGCTCGTAGCCTAATAGGTGTAAGCCGTGACCAATGGACGTTTGCAATCGTAAGTGAACATCGGACGCGACCATGCATAGCGGCGCCCCTCACCTACCCGTGTAGTCCCTGCGTGCCATATTTCGCATAAACGTCGTTTTTGGGCTTGTAGGCCTTTGCATAAGCCAAGCCATAGTAATTTTTGTGCGTTGCCAAACCATGGTAAATTTCCAGCGATGGAGTTTCCCTACTAGTGCGTATGAACCATTTTTACATTTTTTTATGTGAGTGGGGCCCTCGATTTTTTTGTCATCTGGTTCCTTCGGTCCACGACGAATAGATATCGGCTCGGCCAAGCCGTACTCTGCGGCGCTCGTCGCCCTAATAGGTGTAGGCAGTGACCAATGGACGTTTGCAATCGTAAGTGAACATCGGACGCGACCATACATAGCGGCGCCCCTACACCTACCCGTGTGGTCCACACATGCCATATTTTCCGCATAAAACGTCGTTTTGGGCTTGTAGGTACTTTTGCATAGCCAAGCCATAGTAATTTTTGTACGTTGCCAAACCATGGTAAATTTCCATGGATGGAGTTTCCCTACTAGTGCGAGTATGAACCATTTTTACATTTTTATGTGGTGGGGCCCTCGATTTTTTTGTCATCTGGTTCCTTCGGTCACGACGAATAGATATCGGCTCGACCGAGCCGTACTCTACGGCCTAGCGCTCGTCGCCCTAATAGGTGTAGGCCGTGACCAATGGACGTTTGCAATCGTAAGTGAACATCGGACGCGACCATACATAGCGGCGCCCCTACACCTACCCGTGTGGTCCACACATGCCATATTTTCCGCATAAAACGTCGTTTTGGGCTTGTAGGTACTTTTGCATAGCCAAGCCATAGTAATTTTTGTACGTTGCCAAACCATGGTAAATTTCCACGGATGGAGTTTCCCTACTAGTGCGAGTATGAACCATTTTTACATTTTTATGTGGTGGGGCCCTCGATTTTTTTGTCATCTCGGTTCCTTCGGTCACGACGAATAGATATCTCGACCGAGCCGTACTCTACGGCCTAGCGCTCGTCGCCCTAATAGGTGTAGGCCGTGACCAATGGACGTTTGCAATCGTAAGTGAACATCGGACGCGACCATACATAGCGGCGCCCCTACACCTACCCGTGTGGTCCACACATGCCATATTTTCCGCATAAAACGTCGTTTTGGGCTTGTAGGTACTTTTGCATAGCCAAGCCATAGTAATTTTTGTACGTTGCCAAACCATGGTAAATTTCCACGATGGAGTTTCCCTACTAGTGCGAGTATGAACCATTTTTACATTTTTATGTGGTGGGGCCCTCGATTTTTTTGTCATCCGGTTCCTTCGGTCACGACGAATAGATATCAGCTCGACCGAGCCGTACTCTACGGCCTAGCGCTCGTCGCCCTAATAGGTGTAGGCCGTGACCAATGGACGTTTGCAATCGTAAGTGAACATCGGACGCGACCATACATAGCGGCGCCCCTACACCTACCCGTGTGGTCCACACATGCCATATTTTCCGCATAAAACGTCGTTTTGGGCTTGTAGGTACTTTTGCATAGCCAAGCCATAGTAATTTTTGTACGTTGCCAAACCATGGTAAATTTCCATGGATGGAGTTTCCCTACTAGTGCGAGTATGAACCATTTTTACATTTTTATGTGGTGGGGCCCTCGATTTTTTTGTCATCTGGTTCCTTCGGTCACGACGAATAGATATCAGCTCGACCGAGCCGTACTCTACGGCCTAGCGCTCGTCGCCCTAATAGGTGTAGGCCGTGACCAATGGACGTTTGCAATCGTAAGTGAACATCGGACGCGACCATACATAGCGGCGCCCCTACACCTACCCGTGTGGTCCACACATGCCATATTTTCCGCATAAAACGTCGTTTTGGGCTTGTAGGTACTTTTGCATAGCCAAGCCATAGTAATTTTTGTACGTTGCCAAACCATGGTAAATTTCCACGGATGGAGTTTCCCTACTAGTGCGAGTATGAACCATTTTTACATTTTTATGTGGTGGGGCCCTCGATTTTTTTGTCATCCGGTTCCTTCGGTCACGACGAATAGATATCAGCTCGACCGAGCCGTACTCTACGGCCTAGCGCTCGTCGCCCTAATAGGTGTAGGCCGTGACCAATGGACGTTTGCAATCGTAAGTGAACATCGGACGCGACCATACATAGCGGCGCCCCTACACCTACCCGTGTGGTCCACACATGCCATATTTTCCGCATAAAACGTCGTTTTGGGCTTGTAGGTACTTTTGCATAGCCAAGCCATAGTAATTTTTGTACGTTGCCAAACCATGGTAAATTTCCATGGATGGAGTTTCCCTACTAGTGCGAGTATGAACCATTTTTACATTTTTATGTGGTGGGGCCCTCGATTTTTTTGTCATCCGGTTCCTTCGGTCACGACGAATAGATATCGCCGCTCGACCGAGCCGTACTCTACGGCCTAGCGCTCGTCGCCCTAATAGGTGTAGGCCGTGACCAATGGACGTTTGCAATCGTAAGTGAACATCGGACGCGACCATACATAGCGGCGCCCTACACCTACCCGTGTGGTCCACACATGCCATATTTTCCGCATAAAACGTCGTTTTGGGCTTGTAGGTACTTTTGCATAGCCAAGCCATAGTAATTTTTGTACGTTGCCAAACCATGGTAAATTTCCACGGATGGAGTTTCCCTACTAGTGCGAGTATGAACCATTTTTACATTTTTATGTGGTGGGGCCCTCGATTTTTTTGTCATCCGGTTCCTTCGGTCACGACGAATAGATATCAGCTCGACCGAGCCGTACTCTACGGCCTAGCGCTCGTCGCCCTAATAGGTGTAGGCCGTGACCAATGGACGTTTGCAATCGTAAGTGAACATCGGACGCGACCATACATAGCGGCGCCCCTACACCTACCCGTGTGGTCCACACATGCCATATTTTCCGCATAAAACGTCGTTTTGGGCTTGTAGGTACTTTTGCATAGCCAAGCCATAGTAATTTTTGTACGTTGCCAAACCATGGTAAATTTCCATGGATGGAGTTTCCCTACTAGTGCGAGTATGAACCATTTTTACATTTTTATGTGGTGGGGCCCTCGATTTTTTTGTCATCCGGTTCCTTCGGTCACGACGAATAGATATCGCTCGACCGAGCCGTACTCTACGGCCTAGCGCTCGTCGCCCTAATAGGTGTAGGCCGTGACCAATGGACGTTTGCAATCGTAAGTGAACATCGGACGCGACCATACATAGCGGCGCCCCTACACCTACCCGTGTGGTCCACACATGCCATATTTTCCGCATAAAACGTCGTTTTGGGCTTGTAGGTACTTTTGCATAGCCAAGCCATAGTAATTTTTGTACGTTGCCAAACCATGGTAAATTTCCACGGATGGAGTTTCCCTACTAGTGCGAGTATGAACCATTTTTACATTTTTATGTGGTGGGGCCCTCGATTTTTTTGTCATCCGGTTCCTTCGGTCACGACGAATAGATATCGGCTCGACCGAGCCGTACTCTACGGCCTAGCGCTCGCCCCCTAATAGGTGTAGGCCGTGACCAATGGACGTTTGCAATCGTAAGTGAACATCGGACGCGACCATACATAGCGGCGCCCCTACACCTACCCGTGTGGTCCACACATGCCATATTTTCCGCATAAAACGTCGTTTTGGGCTTGTAGGTACTTTTGCATAGCCAAGCCATAGTAATTTTTGTACGTTGCCAAACCATGGTAAATTTCCACGGATGGAGTTTCCCTACTAGTGCGAGTATGAACCATTTTTACATTTTTATGTGGTGGGGCCCTCGATTTTTTTGTCATCTGGTTCCTTCGGTCACGACGAATAGATATCAGCTCGACCGAGCCGTACTCTACGGCCTAGCGCTCGTCGCCCTAATAGGTGTAGGCCGTGACCAATGGACGTTTGCAATCGTAAGTGAACATCGGACGCGACCATACATAGCGGCGCCCCTACACCTACCCGTGTGGTCCACACATGCCATATTTTCCGCATAAAACGTCGTTTTGGGCTTGTAGGTACTTTTGCATAGCCAAGCCATAGTAATTTTTGTACGTTGCCAAACCATGGTAAATTTCCATGGATGGAGTTTCCCTACTAGTGCGAGTATGAACCATTTTTACATTTTTATGTGGTGGGGCCCTCGATTTTTTTGTCATCTGGTTCCTTCGGTCACGACGAATAGATATCAGCTCGACCGAGCCGTACTCTACGGCCTAGCGCTCGTCGCCCTAATAGGTGTAGGCCGTGACCAATGGACGTTTGCAATCGTAAGTGAACATCGGACGCGACCATACATAGCGGCGCCCCTACACCTACCCGTGTGGTCCACACATGCCATATTTTCCGCATAAAACGTCGTTTTGGGCTTGTAGGTACTTTTGCATAGCCAAGCCATAGTAATTTTTGTACGTTGCCAAACCATGGTAAATTTCCACGGATGGAGTTTCCCTACTAGTGCGAGTATGAACCATTTTTACATTTTTATGTGGTGGGGCCCTCGATTTTTTTGTCATCTGGTTCCTTCGGTCACGACGAATAGATATCAGCTCGACCGAGCCGTACTCTACGGCCTAGCGCTCGTCGCCCTAATAGGTGTAGGCCGCGACCAATGGACGTTTGCAATCGTAAGTGAACATCGGACGCGACCATACATAGCGGCGCCCCTACACCTACCCGTGTGGTCCACACATGCCATATTTTCCGCATAAAACGTCGTTTTGGGCTTGTAGGTACTTTTGCATAGCCAAGCCATAGTAATTTTTGTACGTTGCCAAACCATGGTAAATTTCCACGGATGGAGTTTCCCTACTAGTGCGAGTATGAACCATTTTTACATTTTTATGTGGTGGGGCCCTCGATTTTTTTGTCATCCGGTTCCTTCGGTCACGACGAATAGATATCAGCTCGACCGAGCCGTACTCTACGGCCTAGCGCTCGTCGCCCTAATAGGTGTAGGCCGTGACCAATGGACGTTTGCAATCGTAAGTGAACATCGGACGCGACCATACATAGCGGCGCCCCTACACCTACCCGTGTGGTCCACACATGCCATATTTTCCGCATAAAACGTCGTTTTGGGCTTGTAGGTACTTTTGCATAGCCAAGCCATAGTAATTTTTGTACGTTGCCAAACCATGGTAAATTTCCATGGATGGAGTTTCCCTACTAGTGCGAGTATGAACCATTTTTACATTTTTATGTGGTGGGGCCCTCGATTTTTTTGTCATCCGGTTCCTTCGGTCACGACGAATAGATATCGCTCGACCGAGCCGTACTCTACGGCCTAGCGCTCGTCGCCCTAATAGGTGTAGGCCGTGACCAATGGACGTTTGCAATCGTAAGTGAACATCGGACGCGACCATACATAGCGGCGCCCCTACACCTACCCGTGTGGTCCACACATGCCATATTTTCCGCATAAAACGTCGTTTTGGGCTTGTAGGTACTTTTGCATAGCCAAGCCATAGTAATTTTTGTACGTTGCCAAACCATGGTAAATTTCCACGGATGGAGTTTCCCTACTAGTGCGAGTATGAACCATTTTTACATTTTTATGTGGTGGGGCCCTCGATTTTTTTGTCATCTGGTTCCTTCGGTCACGACGAATAGATATCAGCTCGACCGAGCCGTACTCTACGGCCTAGCGCTCGTCGCCCTAATAGGTGTAGGCCGTGACCAATGGACGTTTGCAATCGTAAGTGAACATCGGACGCGACCATACATAGCGGCGCCCCTACACCTACCCGTGTGGTCCACACATGCCATATTTTCCGCATAAAACGTCGTTTTGGGCTTGTAGGTACTTTTGCATAGCCAAGCCATAGTAATTTTTGTACGTTGCCAAACCATGGTAAATTTCCACGGATGGAGTTTCCCTACTAGTGCGAGTATGAACCATTTTTACATTTTTATGTGGTGGGGCCCTCGATTTTTTTGTCATCCGGTTCCTTCGGTCACGACGAATAGATATCAGCTCGACCGAGCCGTACTCTACGGCCTAGCGCTCGTCGCCCTAATAGGTGTAGGCCGTGACCAATGGACGTTTGCAATCGTAAGTGAACATCGGACGCGACCATACATAGCGGCGCCCCTACACCTACCCGTGTGGTCCACACATGCCATATTTTCCGCATAAAACGTCGTTTTGGGCTTGTAGGTACTTTTGCATAGCCAAGCCATAGTAATTTTTGTACGTTGCCAAACCATGGTAAATTTCCACGGATGGAGTTTCCCTACTAGTGCGAGTATGAACCATTTTTACATTTTTATGTGGTGGGGCCCTCGATTTTTTTGTCATCCGGTTCCTTCGGTCACGACGAATAGATATCGGCTCGACCGAGCCGTACTCTACGGCCTAGCGCTCGCCCCTAATAGGTGTAGGCCGTGACCAATGGACGTTTGCAATCGTAAGTGAACATCGGACGCGACCATACATAGCGGCGCCCCTACACCTACCCGTGTGGTCCACACATGCCATATTTTCCGCATAAAACGTCGTTTTGGGCTTGTAGGTACTTTTGCATAGCCAAGCCATAGTAATTTTTGTACGTTGCCAAACCATGGTAAATTTCCACGGATGGAGTTTCCCTACTAGTGCGAGTATGAACCATTTTTACATTTTTATGTGGTGGGGCCCTCGATTTTTTTGTCATCCGGTTCCTTCGGTCACGACGAATAGATATCGCTCGACCGAGCCGTACTCTACGGCCTAGCGCTCGTCGCCCTAATAGGTGTAGGCCGTGACCAATGGACGTTTGCAATCGTAAGTGAACATCGGACGCGACCATACATAGCGGCGCCCCTACACCTACCCGTGTGGTCCACACATGCCATATTTTCCGCATAAAACGTCGTTTTGGGCTTGTAGGTACTTTTGCATAGCCAAGCCATAGTAATTTTTGTACGTTGCCAAACCATGGTAAATTTCCACGGATGGAGTTTCCCTACTAGTGCGAGTATGAACCATTTTTACATTTTTATGTGGTGGGGCCCTCGATTTTTTTGTCATCCGGTTCCTTCGGTCACGACGAATAGATATCGCTCGACCGAGCCGTACTCTACGGCCTAGCGCTCGTCGCCCTAATAGGTGTAGGCCGTGACCAATGGACGTTTGCAATCGTAAGTGAACATCGGACGCGACCATACATAGCGGCGCCCCTACACCTACCCGTGTGGTCCACACATGCCATATTTTCCGCATAAAACGTCGTTTTGGGCTTGTAGGTACTTTTGCATAGCCAAGCCATAGTAATTTTTGTACGTTGCCAAACCATGGTAAATTTCCACGGATGGAGTTTCCCTACTAGTGCGAGTATGAACCATTTTTACATTTTTATGTGGTGGGGCCCTCGATTTTTTTGTCATCCGGTTCCTTCGGTCACGACGAATAGATATCGCTCGACCGAGCCGTACTCTACGGCCTAGCGCTCGTCGCCCTAATAGGTGTAGGCCGTGACCAATGGACGTTTGCAATCGTAAGTGAACATCGGACGCGACCATACATAGCGGCGCCCTACACCTACCCGTGTGGTCCACACATGCCATATTTTCCGCATAAAACGTCGTTTTGGGCTTGTAGGTACTTTTGCATAGCCAAGCCATAGTAATTTTTGTACGTTGCCAAACCATGGTAAATTTCCACGGATGGAGTTTCCCTACTAGTGCGAGTATGAACCATTTTTACATTTTTATGTGGTGGGGCCCTCGATTTTTTTGTCATCTGGTTCCTTCGGTCACGACGAATAGATATCAGCTCGACCGAGCCGTACTCTACGGCCTAGCGCTCGTCGCCCTAATAGGTGTAGGCCGTGACCAATGGACGTTTGCAATCGTAAGTGAACATCGGACGCGACCATAGGTACTTTTGCATAGCCAAGCCATAGTAATTTTTGTACGTTGCCAAACCATGGTAAATTTCCACGGATGGAGTTTCCCTACTAGTGCGAGTATGAACCATTTTTACATTTTTATGTGGTGGGGCCCTCGATTTTTTTGTCATCCGGTTCCTTCCTTCACGACGACATAGATATCGCCGACCGAGCCGTACTCTACGGCCTAGCGCTCGTCGCCTAATAGGTGTAGGCCGTGACCAATGGACGTTTGCAATCGTAAGTGAACATCGGACGCGACCATACATAGCGGCGCCCTACACCTACCCGTGTGGTCCACACATGCCATATTTTCCGCATAAAACGTCGTTTTGGGCTTGTAGGTACTTTTGCATAGCCAAGCCATAGTAATTTTTGTACGTTGCCAAACCATGGTAAATTTCCATGGATGGAGTTTCCCTACTAGTGCGAGTATGAACCATTTTTACATTTTTATGTGGTGGGGCCCTCGATTTTTTTGTCATCCGGTTCCTTCGGTCACGACGAATAGATATCGCCGACCGAGCCGTACTCTACGGCCTAGCGCTCGTCGCCCTAATAGGTGTAGGCCGTGACCAATGGACGTTTGCAATCGTAAGTGAACATCGGACGCGACCATACATAGCGGCGCCCCTACACCTACCCGTGTGGTCCACACATGCCATATTTTCCGCATAAAACGTCGTTTTGGGCTTGTAGGTACTTTTGCATAGCCAAGCCATAGTAATTTTTGTACGTTGCCAAACCATGGTAAATTTCCACGGATGGAGTTTCCCTACTAGTGCGAGTATGAACCATTTTTACATTTTTATGTGGTGGGGCCCTCGATTTTTTTGTCATCCGGTTCCTTCGGTCACGACGAATAGATATCGCCGACCGAGCCGTACTCTACGGCCTAGCGCTCGTCGCCCTAATAGGTGTAGGCCGTGACCAATGGACGTTTGCAATCGTAAGTGAACATCGGACGCGACCATACATAGCGGCGCCCCTACACCTACCCGTGTGGTCCACACATGCCATATTTTCCGCATAAAACGTCGTTTTGGGCTTGTAGGTACTTTTGCATAGCCAAGCCATAGTAATTTTTGTACGTTGCCAAACCATGGTAAATTTCCACGGATGGAGTTTCCCTACTAGTGCGAGTATGAACCATTTTTACATTTTTATGTGGTGGGGCCCTCGATTTTTTTGTCATCCGGTTCCTTCGGTCACGACGAATAGATATCGCCGACCGAGCCGTACTCTACGGCCTAGCGCTCGTCGCCCTAATAGGTGTAGGCCGTGACCAATGGACGTTTGCAATCGTAAGTGAACATCGGACGCGACCATACATAGCGGCGCCCTACACCTACCCGTGTGGTCCACACATGCCATATTTTCCGCATAAAACGTCGTTTTGGGCTTGTAGGTACTTTTGCATAGCCAAGCCATAGTAATTTTTGTACGTTGCCAAACCATGGTAAATTTCCACGGATGGAGTTTCCCTACTAGTGCGAGTATGAACCATTTTTACATTTTTATGTGGTGGGGCCCTCGATTTTTTTGTCATCCGGTTCCTTCGGTCACGACGAATAGATATCGCCGACCGAGCCGTACTCTACGGCCTAGCGCTCGTCGCCCTAATAGGTGTAGGCCGTGACCAATGGACGTTTGCAATCGTAAGTGAACATCGGACGCGACCATACATAGCGGCGCCCCTACACCTACCCGTGTGGTCCACACATGCCATATTTTCCGCATAAAACGTCGTTTTGGGCTTGTAGGTACTTTTGCATAGCCAAGCCATAGTAATTTTTGTACGTTGCCAAACCATGGTAAATTTCCATGGATGGAGTTTCCCTACTAGTGCGAGTATGAACCATTTTTACATTTTTATGTGGTGGGGCCCTCGATTTTTTTGTCATCCGGTTCCTTCGGTCACGACGAATAGATATCGCCGACCGAGCCGTACTCTACGGCCTAGCGCTCGTCGCCCTAATAGGTGTAGGCCGTGACCAATGGACGTTTGCAATCGTAAGTGAACATCGGACGCGACCATACATAGCGGCGCCCCTACACCTACCCGTGTGGTCCACACATGCCATATTTTCCGCATAAAACGTCGTTTTGGGCTTGTAGGTACTTTTGCATAGCCAAGCCATAGTAATTTTTGTACGTTGCCAAACCATGGTAAATTTCCACGATGGAGTTTCCCTACTAGTGCGAGTATGAACCATTTTTACATTTTTATGTGGTGGGGCCCTCGATTTTTTTGTCATCCGGTTCCTTCGGTCACGACGAATAGATATCGCCGACCGAGCCGTACTCTACGGCCTAGCGCTCGTCGCCCTAATAGGTGTAGGCCGTGACCAATGGACGTTTGCAATCGTAAGTGAACATCGGACGCGACCATACATAGCGGCGCCCCTACACCTACCCGTGTGGTCCACACATGCCATATTTTCCGCATAAAACGTCGTTTTGGGCTTGTAGGTACTTTTGCATAGCCAAGCCATAGTAATTTTTGTACGTTGCCAAACCATGGTAAATTTCCACGGATGGAGTTTCCCTACTAGTGCGAGTATGAACCATTTTTACATTTTTATGTGGTGGGGCCCTCGATTTTTTTGTCATCCGGTTCCTTCGGTCACGACGAATAGATATCGCTCGACCGACCGAGCCGTACTCTACGGCCTAGCGCTCGTCGCCCTAATAGGTGTAGGCCGTGACCAATGGACGTTTGCAATCGTAAGTGAACATCGGACGCGACCATACATAGCGGCGCCCTACACCTACCCGTGTGGTCCACACATGCCATATTTTCCGCATAAAACGTCGTTTTGGGCTTGTAGGTACTTTTGCATAGCCAAGCCATAGTAATTTTTGTACGTTGCCAAACCATGGTAAATTTCCACGGATGGAGTTTCCCTACTAGTGCGAGTATGAACCATTTTTACATTTTTATGTGGTGGGGCCCTCGATTTTTTTGTCATCCGGTTCCTTCGGTCACGACGAATAGATATCGCCGACCGAGCCGTACTCTACGGCCTAGCGCTCGTCGCCTCTAATAGGTGTAGGCCGTGACCAATGGACGTTTGCAATCGTAAGTGAACATCGGACGCGACCATACATAGCGGCGCCCCTACACCTACCCGTGTGGTCCACACATGCCATATTTTCCGCATAAAACGTCGTTTTGGGCTTGTAGGTACTTTTGCATAGCCAAGCCATAGTAATTTTTGTACGTTGCCAAACCATGGTAAATTTCCACGATGGAGTTTCCCTACTAGTGCGAGTATGAACCATTTTTACATTTTTATGTGGTGGGGCCCTCGATTTTTTTGTCATCCGGTTCCTTCGGTCACGACGAATAGATATCGCCGACCGAGCCGTACTCTACGGCCTAGCGCTGTCGCCCTAGGTGTAGGCCGTGACCAATGGACGTTTGCAATCGTAAGTGAACATCGGACGCGACCATACATAGCGGCGCCCCACCTACCCGTGTGGTCCACACATGCCATATTTTCCGCATAAAACGTCGTTTTGGGCTTGTAGGTACTTTTGCATAGCCAAGCCATAGTAATTTTTGTACGTTGCCAAACCATGGTAAATTTCCACGGATGGAGTTTCCCTACTAGTGCGAGTATGAACCATTTTTACATTTTTATGTGGTGGGGCCCTCGATTTTTTTGTCATCCGGTTCCTTCGGTCACGACGAATAGATATCGCCGACCGAGCCGTACTCTACGGCCTAGCGCTCGTCGCCCTAATAGGTGTAGGCCGTGACCAATGGACGTTTGCAATCGTAAGTGAACATCGGACGCGACCATACATAGCGGCGCCCCTACACCTACCCGTGTGGTCCACACATGCCATATTTTCCGCATAAAACGTCGTTTTGGGCTTGTAGGTACTTTTGCATAGCCAAGCCATAGTAATTTTTGTACGTTGCCAAACCATGGTAAATTTCCACGGATGGAGTTTCCCTACTAGTGCGAGTATGAACCATTTTTACATTTTTATGTGGTGGGGCCCTCGATTTTTTTGTCATCCGGTTCCTTCGGTCACGACGAATAGATATCGCCGACCGAGCCGTACTCTACGGCCTAGCGCTCGTCGCCCTAATAGGTGTAGGCCGTGACCAATGGACGTTTGCAATCGTAAGTGAACATCGGACGCGACCATACATAGCGGCGCCCCTACACCTACCCGTGTGGTCCACACATGCCATATTTTCCGCATAAAACGTCGTTTTGGGCTTGTAGGTACTTTTGCATAGCCAAGCCATAGTAATTTTTGTACGTTGCCAAACCATGGTAAATTTCCACGGATGGAGTTTCCCTACTAGTGCGAGTATGAACCATTTTTACATTTTTATGTGGTGGGGCCCTCGATTTTTTTGTCATCCGGTTCCTTCGGTCACGACGAATAGATATCGCCGACCGAGCCGTACTCTACGGCCTAGCGCTCGTCGCCCTAATAGGTGTAGGCCGTGACCAATGGACGTTTGCAATCGTAAGTGAACATCGGACGCGACCATACATAGCGGCGCCCCTACACCTACCCGTGTGGTCCACACATGCCATATTTTCCGCATAAAACGTCGTTTTGGGCTTGTAGGTACTTTTGCATAGCCAAGCCATAGTAATTTTTGTACGTTGCCAAACCATGGTAAATTCCACGGATGGAGTTTCCCTACTAGTGCGAGTATGAACCATTTTTACATTTTTATGTGGTGGGGCCCTCGATTTTTTTGTCATCCGGTTCCTTCGGTCACGACGAATAGATATCGCCGACCGAGCCGTACTCTACGGCCTAGCGCTCGTCGCCCTAATAGGTGTAGGCCGTGACCAATGGACGTTTGCAATCGTAAGTGAACATCGGACGCGACCATACATAGCGGCGCCCTACACCTACCCGTGTGGTCCACACATGCCATATTTTCCGCATAAAACGTCGTTTTGGGCTTGTAGGTACTTTTGCATAGCCAAGCCATAGTAATTTTTGTACGTTGCCAAACCATGGTAAATTTCCATGGATGGAGTTTCCCTACTAGTGCGAGTATGAACCATTTTTACATTTTTATGTGGTGGGGCCCTCGATTTTTTTGTCATCCGGTTCCTTCGGTCACGACGAATAGATATCGCCGACCGAGAGCCGTACTCTACGGCCTAGCGCGCCGCCCTAATAGGTGTAGGCCGTGACCAATGGACGTTTGCAATCGTAAGTGAACATCGGACGCGACCATACATAGCGGCGCCCTACACCTACCCGTGTGGTCCACACATGCCATATTTTCCGCATAAAACGTCGTTTTGGGCTTGTAGGTACTTTTGCATAGCCAAGCCATAGTAATTTTTGTACGTTGCCAAACCATGGTAAATTTCCACGATGGAGTTTCCCTACTAGTGCGAGTATGAACCATTTTTACATTTTTATGTGGTGGGGCCCTCGATTTTTTTGTCATCCGGTTCCTTCGGTCACGACGAATAGATATCGCCGACCGAGCCGTACTCTACGGCCTAGCGCTCGTCGCCCTAATAGGTGTAGGCCGTGACCAATGGACGTTTGCAATCGTAAGTGAACATCGGACGCGACCATACATAGCGGCGCCCTACACCTACCCGTGTGGTCCACACATGCCATATTTTCCGCATAAAACGTCGTTTTGGGCTTGTAGGTACTTTTGCATAGCCAAGCCATAGTAATTTTTGTACGTTGCCAAACCATGGTAAATTTCCACGGATGGAGTTTCCCTACTAGTGCGAGTATGAACCATTTTTACATTTTTATGTGGTGGGGCCCTCGATTTTTTTGTCATCCGGTTCCTTCGGTCACGACGAATAGATATCGCCGACCGAGCCGTACTCTACGGCCTAGCGCTCGCCCTAATAGGTGTAGGCCGTGACCAATGGACGTTTGCAATCGTAAGTGAACATCGGACGCGACCATACATAGCGGCGCCCCTACACCTACCCGTGTGGTCCACACATGCCATATTTTCCGCATAAAACGTCGTTTTGGGCTTGTAGGTACTTTTGCATAGCCAAGCCATAGTAATTTTTGTACGTTGCCAAACCATGGTAAATTTCCACGGATGGAGTTTCCCTACTAGTGCGAGTATGAACCATTTTTACATTTTTATGTGGTGGGGCCCTCGATTTTTTTGTCATCCGGTTCCTTCGGTCACGACGAATAGATATCGCCGACCGAGCCGTACTCTACGGCCTAGCGCTCGCCCTAATAGGTGTAGGCCGTGACCAATGGACGTTTGCAATCGTAAGTGAACATCGGACGCGACCATACATAGCGGCGCCCCTACACCTACCCGTGTGGTCCACACATGCCATATTTTCCGCATAAAACGTCGTTTTGGGCTTGTAGGTACTTTTGCATAGCCAAGCCATAGTAATTTTTGTACGTTGCCAAACCATGGTAAATTTCCACGATGGAGTTTCCCTACTAGTGCGAGTATGAACCATTTTTACATTTTTATGTGGTGGGGCCCTCGATTTTTTTGTCATCCGGTTCCTTCGGTCACGACGAATAGATATCGCCGACCGAGCCGTACTCTACGGCCTAGCGCTCGTCGCCCTAATAGGTGTAGGCCGTGACCAATGGACGTTTGCAATCGTAAGTGAACATCGGACGCGACCATACATAGCGCGCCCCTACACCTACCCGTGTGGTCCACACATGCCATATTTTCCGCATAAAACGTCGTTTTGGGCTTGTAGGTACTTTTGCATAGCCAAGCCATAGTAATTTTTGTACGTTGCCAAACCATGGTAAATTTCCACGGATGGAGTTTCCCTACTAGTGCGAGTATGAACCATTTTTACATTTTTATGTGGTGGGGCCCTCGATTTTTTTGTCATCCGGTTCCTTCGGTCACGACGAATAGATATCGCCGACCGAGCCGTACTCTACGGCCTAGCGCTCGTCGCCCTAATAGGTGTAGGCCGTGACCAATGGACGTTTGCAATCGTAAGTGAACATCGGACGCGACCATACATAGCGGCGCCCTACACCTACCCGTGTGGTCCACACATGCCATATTTTCCGCATAAAACGTCGTTTTGGGCTTGTAGGTACTTTTGCATAGCCAAGCCATAGTAATTTTTGTACGTTGCCAAACCATGGTAAATTTCCATGGATGGAGTTTCCCTACTAGTGCGAGTATGAACCATTTTTACATTTTTATGTGGTGGGGCCCTCGATTTTTTTGTCATCCGGTTCCTTCGGTCACGACGAATAGATATCACTCGACCGAGCCGTACTCTACGGCCTAGCGCTCGTCGCCCTAATAGGTGTAGGCCGTGACCAATGGACGTTTGCAATCGTAAGTGAACATCGGACGCGACCATACATAGCGGCGCCCTACACCTACCCGTGTGGTCCACACATGCCATATTTTCCGCATAAAACGTCGTTTTGGGCTTGTAGGTACTTTTGCATAGCCAAGCCATAGTAATTTTTGTACGTTGCCAAACCATGGTAAATTTCCACGATGGAGTTTCCCTACTAGTGCGAGTATGAACCATTTTTACATTTTTATGTGGTGGGGCCCTCGATTTTTTTGTCATCCGGTTCCTTCGGTCACGACGAATAGATATCGCCGACCGAGCCGTACTCTACGGCCTAGCGCTCGTCGCCCCTAATAGGTGTAGGCCGACCAATGGACGTTTGCAATCGTAAGTGAACATCGGACGCGACCATACATAGCGGCGCCCTACACCTACCCGTGTGGTCCACACATGCCATATTTTCCGCATAAAACGTCGTTTTGGGCTTGTAGGTACTTTTGCATAGCCAAGCCATAGTAATTTTTGTACGTTGCCAAACCATGGTAAATTTCCACGGATGGAGTTTCCCTACTAGTGCGAGTATGAACCATTTTTACATTTTTATGTGGTGGGGCCCTCGATTTTTTTGTCATCCGGTTCCTTCGGTCACGACGAATAGATATCGCCTCGACCGAGCCGTACTCTACGGCCTAGCGCTCGTCGCCCTAATAGGTGTAGGCCGTGACCAATGGACGTTTGCAATCGTAAGTGAACATCGGACGCGACCATACATAGCGGCGCCCCTACACCTACCCGTGTGGTCCACACATGCCATATTTTCCGCATAAAACGTCGTTTTGGGCTTGTAGGTACTTTTGCATAGCCAAGCCATAGTAATTTTTGTACGTTGCCAAACCATGGTAAATTTCCACGATGGAGTTTCCCTACTAGTGCGAGTATGAACCATTTTTACATTTTTATGTGGTGGGGCCCTCGATTTTTTTGTCATCCGGTTCCTTCGGTCACGACGAATAGATATCGCCGACCGAGCCGTACTCTACGGCCTAGCGCTCGCCGCCCTAATAGGTGTAGGCCGTGACCAATGGACGTTTGCAATCGTAAGTGAACATCGGACGCGACCATACATAGCGGCGCCCCTACACCTACCCGTGTGGTCCACACATGCCATATTTTCCGCATAAAACGTCGTTTTGGGCTTGTAGGTACTTTTGCATAGCCAAGCCATAGTAATTTTTGTACGTTGCCAAACCATGGTAAATTTCCACGGATGGAGTTTCCCTACTAGTGCGAGTATGAACCATTTTTACATTTTTATGTGGTGGGGCCCGATTTTTTTGTCATCCGGTTCCCTTCGGTCACGACGAATAGATATCGCTCGACCGAGCCGTACTCTACGGCCTAGCGCTCGTCGCCCTAATAGGTGTAGGCCGTGACCAATGGACGTTTGCAATCGTAAGTGAACATCGGACGCGACCATACATAGCGGCGCCCTACACCTACCCGTGTGGTCCACACATGCCATATTTTCCGCATAAAACGTCGTTTTGGGCTTGTAGGTACTTTTGCATAGCCAAGCCATAGTAATTTTTGTACGTTGCCAAACCATGGTAAATTTCCACGGATGGAGTTTCCCTACTAGTGCGAGTATGAACCATTTTTACATTTTTATGTGGTGGGGCCCTCGATTTTTTTGTCATCCGGTTCCTTCGGTCACGACGAATAGATATCGCTCGACCGAGCCGTACTCTACGGCCTAGCGCTCGTCGCCCTAATAGGTGTAGGCCGTGACCAATGGACGTTTGCAATCGTAAGTGAACATCGGACGCGACCATACATAGCGGCGCCCCTACACCTACCCGTGTGGTCCACACATGCCATATTTTCCGCATAAAACGTCGTTTTGGGCTTGTAGGTACTTTTGCATAGCCAAGCCATAGTAATTTTTGTACGTTGCCAAACCATGGTAAATTTCCACGGATGGAGTTTCCCTACTAGTGCGAGTATGAACCATTTTTACATTTTTATGTGGTGGGGCCCTCGATTTTTTTGTCATCCGGTTCCTTCGGTCACGACGAATAGATATCGCTCGACCGAGCCGTACTCTACGGCCTAGCGCTCGTCGCCCTAATAGGTGTAGGCCGTGACCAATGGACGTTTGCAATCGTAAGTGAACATCGGACGCGACCATACATAGCGGCGCCCCTACACCTACCCGTGTGGTCCACACATGCCATATTTTCCGCATAAAACGTCGTTTTGGGCTTGTAGGTACTTTTGCATAGCCAAGCCATAGTAATTTTTGTACGTTGCCAAACCATGGTAAATTTCCACGATGGAGTTTCCCTACTAGTGCGAGTATGAACCATTTTTACATTTTTATGTGGTGGGGCCCTCGATTTTTTTGTCATCCGGTTCCTTCGGTCACGACGAATAGATATCGCCTCGACCGAGCCGTACTCTACGGCCTAGCGCTCGTCGCCCTAATAGGTGTAGGCCGTGACCAATGGACGTTTGCAATCGTAAGTGAACATCGGACGCGACCATACATAGCGGCGCCCTACACCTACCCGTGTGGTCCACACATGCCATATTTTCCGCATAAAACGTCGTTTTGGGCTTGTAGGTACTTTTGCATAGCCAAGCCATAGTAATTTTTGTACGTTGCCAAACCATGGTAAATTTCCACGGATGGAGTTTCCCTACTAGTGCGAGTATGAACCATTTTTACATTTTTATGTGGTGGGGCCCTCGATTTTTTTGTCATCCGGTTCCTTCGGTCACGACGAATAGATATCGCTCGACCGAGCCGTACTCTACGGCCTAGCGCTCGTCGCCCTAATAGGTGTAGGCCGTGACCAATGGACGTTTGCAATCGTAAGTGAACATCGGACGCGACCATACATAGCGGCGCCCCTACACCTACCCGTGTGGTCCACACATGCCATATTTTCCGCATAAAACGTCGTTTTGGGCTTGTAGGTACTTTTGCATAGCCAAGCCATAGTAATTTTTGTACGTTGCCAAACCATGGTAAATTTCCACGGATGGAGTTTCCCTACTAGTGCGAGTATGAACCATTTTTACATTTTTATGTGGTGGGGCCCTCGATTTTTTTGTCATCCGGTTCCTTCGGTCACGACGAATAGATATCGCTCGACCGAGCCGTACTCTACGGCCTAGCGCTCGTCGCCCTAATAGGTGTAGGCCGTGACCAATGGACGTTTGCAATCGTAAGTGAACATCGGACGCGACCATACATAGCGGCGCCCCTACACCTACCCGTGTGGTCCACACATGCCATATTTTCCGCATAAAACGTCGTTTTGGGCTTGTAGGTACTTTTGCATAGCCAAGCCATAGTAATTTTTGTACGTTGCCAAACCATGGTAAATTTCCACGGATGGAGTTTCCCTACTAGTGCGAGTATGAACCATTTTTACATTTTTATGTGGTGGGGCCCTCGATTTTTTTGTCATCCGGTTCCTTCGGTCACGACGAATAGATATCGGCTCGACCGAGCCGTACTCTACGGCCTAGCGCTCGTCGCCCTAATAGGTGTAGGCCGTGACCAATGGACGTTTGCAATCGTAAGTGAACATCGGACGCGACCATACATAGCGGCGCCCTACACCTACCCGTGTGGTCCACACATGCCATATTTTCCGCATAAAACGTCGTTTTGGGCTTGTAGGTACTTTTGCATAGCCAAGCCATAGTAATTTTTGTACGTTGCCAAACCATGGTAAATTTCCACGGATGGAGTTTCCCTACTAGTGCGAGTATGAACCATTTTTACATTTTTATGTGGTGGGGCCCTCGATTTTTTTGTCATCCGGTTCCTTCGGTCACGACGAATAGATATCGCTCGACAGAGCCGTACTCTACGGCCTAGCGCTCGTCGCCCTAATAGGTGTAGGCCGTGACCAATGGACGTTTGCAATCGTAAGTGAACATCGGACGCGACCATACATAGCGGCGCCCTACACCTACCCGTGTGGTCCACACATGCCATATTTTCCGCATAAAACGTCGTTTTGGGCTTGTAGGTACTTTTGCATAGCCAAGCCATAGTAATTTTTGTACGTTGCCAAACCATGGTAAATTTCCACGGATGGAGTTTCCCTACTAGTGCGAGTATGAACCATTTTTACATTTTTATGTGGTGGGGCCCTCGATTTTTTTGTCATCCGGTTCCTTCGGTCACGACGAATAGATATCGCTCGACCGAGCCGTACTCTACGGCCTAGCGCTCGTCGCCCTAATAGGTGTAGGCCGTGACCAATGGACGTTTGCAATCGTAAGTGAACATCGGACGCGACCATACATAGCGGCGCCCCTACACCTACCCGTGTGGTCCACACATGCCATATTTTCCGCATAAAACGTCGTTTTGGGCTTGTAGGTACTTTTGCATAGCCAAGCCATAGTAATTTTTGTACGTTGCCAAACCATGGTAAATTTCCACGGATGGAGTTTCCCTACTAGTGCGAGTATGAACCATTTTTACATTTTTATGTGGTGGGGCCCTCGATTTTTTTGTCATCCGGTTCCTTCGGTCACGACGAATAGATATCGCTCGACCGAGCCGTACTCTACGGCCTAGCGCTCGTCGCCCTAATAGGTGTAGGCCGTGACCAATGGACGTTTGCAATCGTAAGTGAACATCGGACGCGACCATACATAGCGGCGCCCCTACACCTACCCGTGTGGTCCACACATGCCATATTTTCCGCATAAAACGTCGTTTTGGGCTTGTAGGTACTTTTGCATAGCCAAGCCATAGTAATTTTTGTACGTTGCCAAACCATGGTAAATTTCCACGGATGGAGTTTCCCTACTAGTGCGAGTATGAACCATTTTTACATTTTTATGTGGTGGGGCCCTCGATTTTTTTGTCATCCGGTTCCTTCGGTCACGACGAATAGATATCAGCTCGACCGAGCCGTACTCTACGGCCTAGCGCTCGTCGCCCTAATAGGTGTAGGCCGTGACCAATGGACGTTTGCAATCGTAAGTGAACATCGGACGCGACCATACATAGCGGCGCCCCTACACCTACCCGTGTGGTCCACACATGCCATATTTTCCGCATAAAACGTCGTTTTGGGCTTGTAGGTACTTTTGCATAGCCAAGCCATAGTAATTTTTGTACGTTGCCAAACCATGGTAAATTTCCACGGATGGAGTTTCCCTACTAGTGCGAGTATGAACCATTTTTACATTTTTATGTGGTGGGGCCCTCGATTTTTTTGTCATCTGGTTCCTTCGGTCACGACGAATAGATATCACCTCGACCGAGCCGTACTCTACGGCCTAGCGCTCGTCGCCCTAATAGGTGTAGGCCGTGACCAATGGACGTTTGCAATCGTAAGTGAACATCGGACGCGACCATACATAGCGGCGCCCCTACACCTACCCGTGTGGTCCACACATGCCATATTTTCCGCATAAAACGTCGTTTTGGGCTTGTAGGTACTTTTGCATAGCCAAGCCATAGTAATTTTTGTACGTTGCCAAACCATGGTAAATTTCCATGGATGGAGTTTCCCTACTAGTGCGAGTATGAACCATTTTTACATTTTTATGTGGTGGGGCCCTCGATTTTTTTGTCATCCGGTTCCTTCGGTCACGACGAATAGATATCGCTCGACCGAGCCGTACTCTACGGCCTAGCGCTCGTCGCCCTAATAGGTGTAGGCCGTGACCAATGGACGTTTGCAATCGTAAGTGAACATCGGACGCGACCATACATAGCGGCGCCCCTACACCTACCCGTGTGGTCCACACATGCCATATTTTCCGCATAAAACGTCGTTTTGGGCTTGTAGGTACTTTTGCATAGCCAAGCCATAGTAATTTTTGTACGTTGCCAAACCATGGTAAATTTCCACGGATGGAGTTTCCCTACTAGTGCGAGTATGAACCATTTTTACATTTTTATGTGGTGGGGCCCTCGATTTTTTTGTCATCCGGTTCCTTCGGTCACGACGAATAGATATCGCCGACCGAGCCGTACTCTACGGCCTAGCGCTCGTCGCCCTAATAGGTGTAGGCCGTGACCAATGGACGTTTGCAATCGTAAGTGAACATCGGACGCGACCATACATAGCGGCGCCCCTACACCTACCCGTGTGGTCCACACATGCCATATTTTCCGCATAAAACGTCGTTTTGGGCTTGTAGGTACTTTTGCATAGCCAAGCCATAGTAATTTTTGTACGTTGCCAAACCATGGTAAATTTCCACGGATGGAGTTTCCCTACTAGTGCGAGTATGAACCATTTTTACATTTTTATGTGGTGGGGCCCTCGATTTTTTTGTCATCCGGTTCCTTCGGTCACGACGAATAGATATCGCTCGACCGAGCCGTACTCTACGGCCTAGCGCTCGTCGCCCTAATAGGTGTAGGCCGTGACCAATGGACGTTTGCAATCGTAAGTGAACATCGGACGCGACCATACATAGCGGCGCCCTACACCTACCCGTGTGGTCCACACATGCCATATTTTCCGCATAAAACGTCGTTTTGGGCTTGTAGGTACTTTTGCATAGCCAAGCCATAGTAATTTTTGTACGTTGCCAAACCATGGTAAATTTCCACGGATGGAGTTTCCCTACTAGTGCGAGTATGAACCATTTTTACATTTTTATGTGGTGGGGCCCTCGATTTTTTTGTCATCCGGTTCCTTCGGTCACGACGAATAGATATCGCCGACCGAGCCGTACTCTACGGCCTAGCGCTCGTCGCCCTAATAGGTGTAGGCCGTGACCAATGGACGTTTGCAATCGTAAGTGAACATCGGACGCGACCATACATAGCGGCGCCCTACACCTACCCGTGTGGTCCACACATGCCATATTTTCCGCATAAAACGTCGTTTTGGGCTTGTAGGTACTTTTGCATAGCCAAGCCATAGTAATTTTTGTACGTTGCCAAACCATGGTAAATTTCCATGGATGGAGTTTCCCTACTAGTGCGAGTATGAACCATTTTTACATTTTTATGTGGTGGGGCCCTCGATTTTTTTGTCATCCGGTTCCTTCGGTCACGACGAATAGATATCGGCTCGACCGAGCCGTACTCTACGGCCTAGCGCTCGTCGCCCTAATAGGTGTAGGCCGTGACCAATGGACGTTTGCAATCGTAAGTGAACATCGGACGCGACCATACATAGCGGCGCCCTACACCTACCCGTGTGGTCCACACATGCCATATTTTCCGCATAAAACGTCGTTTTGGGCTTGTAGGTACTTTTGCATAGCCAAGCCATAGTAATTTTTGTACGTTGCCAAACCATGGTAAATTTCCACGGATGGAGTTTCCCTACTAGTGCGAGTATGAACCATTTTTACATTTTTATGTGGTGGGGCCCTCGATTTTTTTGTCATCCGGTTCCTTCGGTCACGACGAATAGATATCGCCGACCGAGCCGTACTCTACGGCCTAGCGCTCGTCGCCCTAATAGGTGTAGGCCGTGACCAATGGACGTTTGCAATCGTAAGTGAACATCGGACGCGACCATACATAGCGGCGCCCTACACCTACCCGTGTGGTCCACACATGCCATATTTTCCGCATAAAACGTCGTTTTGGGCTTGTAGGTACTTTTGCATAGCCAAGCCATAGTAATTTTTGTACGTTGCCAAACCATGGTAAATTTCCATGGATGGAGTTTCCCTACTAGTGCGAGTATGAACCATTTTTACATTTTTATGTGGTGGGGCCCTCGATTTTTTTGTCATCCGGTTCCTTCGGTCACGACGAATAGATATCGCTCGACCGAGCCGTACTCTACGGCCTAGCGCTCGTCGCCCTAATAGGTGTAGGCCGTGACCAATGGACGTTTGCAATCGTAAGTGAACATCGGACGCGACCATACATAGCGGCGCCCCTACACCTACCCGTGTGGTCCACACATGCCATATTTTCCGCATAAAACGTCGTTTTGGGCTTGTAGGTACTTTTGCATAGCCAAGCCATAGTAATTTTTGTACGTTGCCAAACCATGGTAAATTTCCATGGATGGAGTTTCCCTACTAGTGCGAGTATGAACCATTTTTACATTTTTATGTGGTGGGGCCCTCGATTTTTTTGTCATCCGGTTCCTTCGGTCACGACGAATAGATATCGCTCGACCGAGCCGTACTCTACGGCCTAGCGCTCGTCGCCCTAATAGGTGTAGGCCGTGACCAATGGACGTTTGCAATCGTAAGTGAACATCGGACGCGACCATACATAGCGGCGCCCCTACACCTACCCGTGTGGTCCACACATGCCATATTTTCCGCATAAAACGTCGTTTTGGGCTTGTAGGTACTTTTGCATAGCCAAGCCATAGTAATTTTTGTACGTTGCCAAACCATGGTAAATTTCCATGGATGGAGTTTCCCTACTAGTGCGAGTATGAACCATTTTTACATTTTTATGTGGTGGGGCCCTCGATTTTTTTGTCATCCGGTTCCTTCGGTCACGACGAATAGATATCGCTCGACCGAGCCGTACTCTACGGCCTAGCGCTCGTCGCCCTAATAGGTGTAGGCCGTGACCAATGGACGTTTGCAATCGTAAGTGAACATCGGACGCGACCATACATAGCGGCGCCCTACACCTACCCGTGTGGTCCACACATGCCATATTTTCCGCATAAAACGTCGTTTTGGGCTTGTAGGTACTTTTGCATAGCCAAGCCATAGTAATTTTTGTACGTTGCCAAACCATGGTAAATTTCCACGGATGGAGTTTCCCTACTAGTGCGAGTATGAACCATTTTTACATTTTTATGTGGTGGGGCCCTCGATTTTTTTGTCATCCGGTTCCTTCGGTCACGACGAATAGATATCGCCTCGACCGAGCCGTACTCTACGGCCTAGCGCTCGTCGCCCTAATAGGTGTAGGCCGTGACCAATGGACGTTTGCAATCGTAAGTGAACATCGGACGCGACCATACATAGCGGCGCCCTACACCTACCCGTGTGGTCCACACATGCCATATTTTCCGCATAAAACGTCGTTTTGGGCTTGTAGGTACTTTTGCATAGCCAAGCCATAGTAATTTTTGTACGTTGCCAAACCATGGTAAATTTCCACGGATGGAGTTTCCCTACTAGTGCGAGTATGAACCATTTTTACATTTTTATGTGGTGGGGCCCTCGATTTTTTTGTCATCCGGTTCCTTCGGTCACGACGAATAGATATCGCTCGACCGAGCCGTACTCTACGGCCTAGCGCTCGTCGCCCTAATAGGTGTAGGCCGTGACCAATGGACGTTTGCAATCGTAAGTGAACATCGGACGCGACCATACATAGCGGCGCCCTACACCTACCCGTGTGGTCCACACATGCCATATTTTCCGCATAAAACGTCGTTTTGGGCTTGTAGGTACTTTTGCATAGCCAAGCCATAGTAATTTTTGTACGTTGCCAAACCATGGTAAATTTCCATGGATGGAGTTTCCCTACTAGTGCGAGTATGAACCATTTTTACATTTTTATGTGGTGGGGCCCTCGATTTTTTTGTCATCCGGTTCCTTCGGTCACGACGAATAGATATCGCCGACCGAGCCGTACTCTACGGCCTAGCGCTCGTCGCCCTAATAGGTGTAGGCCGTGACCAATGGACGTTTGCAATCGTAAGTGAACATCGGACGCGACCATACATAGCGGCGCCCCTACACCTACCCGTGTGGTCCACACATGCCATATTTTCCGCATAAAACGTCGTTTTGGGCTTGTAGGTACTTTTGCATAGCCAAGCCATAGTAATTTTTGTACGTTGCCAAACCATGGTAAATTTCCATGGATGGAGTTTCCCTACTAGTGCGAGTATGAACCATTTTTACATTTTTATGTGGTGGGGCCCTCGATTTTTTTGTCATCCGGTTCCTTCGGTCACGACGAATAGATATCGCTCGACCGAGCCGTACTCTACGGCCTAGCGCTCGTCGCCCTAATAGGTGTAGGCCGTGACCAATGGACGTTTGCAATCGTAAGTGAACATCGGACGCGACCATACATAGCGGCGCCCTACACCTACCCGTGTGGTCCACACATGCCATATTTTCCGCATAAAACGTCGTTTTGGGCTTGTAGGTACTTTTGCATAGCCAAGCACACATAATTAGACATGCTTGACCGTGAGTATGAAGACACGTTGTAAAGCGCCTCAAATAATCGTCCTTATGCCGTGAGATGTTTATATGTGAAACTCGTAATATCTCTAGTTGAAATAAAATTACATACGCTTTAACCATTATTAGCTAGTGGAGACGATTTTTTATGCGAAACTAAAACATGTGAAAAATAAAAAATAGTCAAAAATAAAAATAACAAATAATAAATATCATAGGAATAAAATGCCAAAGTTGGGAATTGAACCAAGCACCTCAGTCATAAGACCAAAAGGGCACCATTATGCCAATAGCTTAGTTGTGTTGAATGTGGATAATTTTTTATTTGTTCATTATATTTGTGGCTTTTCTCGTAATAGCCCGACAAGATTCATAGGGGCCATTTAAGAAAAAGATAAGAGCGGCACAAAGTCGATGGTCCATAATAGCATACTTGGATTCAATCTCATCATTTAGCATGTTAATTTGGATTCTTCAAATTCTATCATAAAGGATAGGTATTGCTACTTCAATGGTCCTTAGCAGCTTGTAACGTATATTAGTTTATTCTCGTTTAGAGCAACAAGAAACCTTAATGTTCATCTATAGAATCACATGACTAGAAAACAAGCCTTGTCTAATTGTCACCACCATTAACTTATAACCGTAAAGAATCAAATAAGGAACAATTAAATAAGACATGTTACAAGTCATAACGTATATTAGTTCATTCTCGCTAGAGCAACAAGAAACCTTAATGTTCATCTATAGAATCACATGACTAGAAAAACAAGCCTTGTCTAATTGTCATCATCTCATGGGAGTTTTACACCCATGTCAAAATTATCTCGTGGACTAACTCTCACCAAGGTTCCATTGTTCAGCCTTTTGCATTCTGACATAAAACACTTGCCGAACTTGTGATGAAAATACAAAAGGATCATCCTCTAATTTATCACCGGTTTGTATTTTCCGTGAAAATTGACATGATCAGATCCAAACTCTTGGCGCAACCTGCTTTATGATGAACATCATACCATTCACATTTGAAAAGCACTACCTTGTAGTTTGCATATGATAATTCAACTATGTCTAATAATCACAAAATAGTTAATCCCATCTCGGCAATGTTGACCACACCACTGTTTTGTGTCAATCGTAAGTCCTCACGGTTCAAGGTGTGGAACCTAAAACCATTAATAATGTAACCACCGTATGTCACACCACCTCTATTTGGTTTTGCACCAAAGCTCGACCTTTGGCATGATGCCTGTTCCACCTAATATAACTCCGCATAATAGGAAAAATTATTTACATTTCTTCTATTAATACCATGCCAAATTTGCATCAATTTTAAATGCGTATAAACCTTTTGCTCCAACCACAAGAAGTGGTGATCCATCAACTCCTTAATGCGGGAAGATGTTAGATTTGTTGAGGGACATAGTTTGCTTTTCTCCTCGGCCAAAACTGCAACAATAGCATGAGTGCCATGTCATAAATCGCTAGTAAAAATAAACATAGGAGGCAGCACTATATGGACGCACCTACGGAAATCTTCAAGTTCGTCACAATGCCGCAATACGTATCGATGAGCTTGTACAAGAAGCGCTTATCAAGGATGATGTCGGCACTTTCCAATAGGTTCACCAATAAGATCAAACAAGTACATGTTCCTATTTCGTCGGATGGTTCAGGATTTCTACATGGCCTTGTAAAACTAGTAGTTCCTTCTATGAACTGAACAAAAGGTTAAGCACTCCTCCATGCAATACCCTTCAGAATTGATCCTTCCGGGTGAGTTCTATTCTTCACAAGTGCCTTTAGCCTAACAAAATATCTAAACAAAATAATTGCCACATGTAAGTTAAAACTAAATTATTGATAATAATAGTGCAAACTAAAGTTGATTACATACCTCTCCATGGGGTACATCCATCTGCACGAACCGGACCACCTAGTTTAACTTCCTCTACCAAGTGCACCATCAAATGCACACTTACAAGAAAGAATGATGGCAGGAAAATTCTCTCCATATCACAAAGTGTCAAAACAATACTCTCTCGAAGCCGCTCCAATTCAGCCACATCTATAACCTTGGAGCACAACTTCTTGAAGAAGTTAGATATTCGAACAACTATTTTCATGACATCCTTGCTTGGGTAACAAGATTTCTGCCACCGGAAGAATGTCATGTAGTAAAACATGATTGTCATGACTCTTTAGTCCACTCAATGTACAATCTTTCATGTTCACACACCTAGATATGTTTGATGCATACCCATCCTGGGTCCTAAGGTTTTGAATTACGAGCAAAATCTCTTTTTTGCTCTCTAGACATGGTAAAAGGTGCATCGAATTGCTTGCTTTCCACGATCATCCACAACGATGAAGATCCTCTCAATCCCAAGTTCAACTAAATCCTGTCGTGCATTAAGGCCATCCTTTGTTTTATGACTAATATCCAATAAAGTGGCAATAAAGTTATCACACACATTTTTCTCTAAGTGCATTACATCTATATTGTGTCTTAATTTGTTATGTTCCCAATATGGTAGTTTAAAGAAAATTGACCTCTTTTTCAACCAATCTTCTCGCTTCTTCTCCACCTTACCAATGCCCCCATCGCCTTTTTTTCTCCACCTTACCACCGCCCCCACGCCTTTTTTTTCTCCACCTTACCACCGCCCCCATCGCTTTTTTCTTTGTCCCCGTCTTTACGCTTGCATTTCTTATCACTTTCAACTCCCCCTTTCTTGTTCTTGCCTTTCTTGTTGTCCGTCTTTGATGTGTCCTCCCTTTTCCTAACACAAACTCTTTGCCTTCCAACATTTTCAAAACAAGAGTTCCACTCATTTTTCCAGTGCAAGTCTAGTCTCTATCGAGCCATCAAACTCCATCGTTTGCTTTCTGTATTCATGATCTTCCGGCCCACCGACGATGACCCATATAGCACATCTTTTTACCATTCTTTAGGTGAAATGAGTTGTACTGGACCACAAGAAGGACATCCATATGTACCACTCGTGCTCCATCCATATAGATAAGCCAATGCAGAAGATCATTTATAGTCCACAATAATGCAAATTAAGAGTAAATTTCTTTTTCAAGAGGCATCGGTGTTTCACTCCCTTCCACAAAACTAAGAGTTCATCAATAAGGGGCTGCAAATATACATCTACATCATTACCCTAGTTGGTCCAGGATGATCATTGACGAATTAAAGATGTTTGCTTCATGATCCAAGGTGGAAGGTTGTAAGGAACAAGCATTATCGGCCACGTACCGTGCTTTAAATTCTTATTCCCAAAAGGGTTAAATCCATCACTAGCTAGACCAAGCCGCACATTACGAGCATCTTCTCGCAAAGTCAGGATTTCTATCATTAAAATCTTTCCAAGCATCAGATCTCTTGATGACGTAGTTTTCCATCCTTTGTACGACCCGTCATGCCATCGCATGTCATCCGAAGTTTTGGTAGTTGAAAATAACCTTTGGATCCTAGGAATCAGTGGAAAGTAACGCAACACTTTGGCTGGTTTCCTTTTCCCTTATGTTTACCAACGAAGCATTTGAATCCTTCTCATCAACTTTCCAACGAGAGCTCTTACACACATGACAAATATCTTGCTTTTCAAATTCACCTCAAAAGAATGCATCCTTGGGGCAAGCATCGATGCTCTCATAATCAAGACCAAGGCCACGGATTATTTTCTTTGCTTCATAGTATGTCTTGGGTAGATTAGCTCCAGAATACCAGTATAGTATATCCAAGTCCTCGTAAATGATTCCGTGACCAACCATGTAAGCACGTCAAGTGATATAAGTGGACCAAAAATGACAAAGAGAATATTTGCACTCAGGAGAAATAAAGCTTGCATCTCGCATCCTTCAATAAGCTTGAAATTAGATTCCGTTGCCTCCCAAAAGTATCACTTTCTGTTGGATTCACATGATCCTCCCTAGCATTATGTTCCACATCTACAGATCCAGGTTGAATATCATCCGCTCGACACCATGCATACTTGCAGCCCATCCACCAAGTGCAGCATGCAAGAGGTCTTGCATGCCATCCGATTCTCCATCCCTGCGATCTCGTATTGGTCCTGAAGTGGCCAAATTTCCAGCAATATTTGCTACATCAGCAAGTGCAATTGATGGCCTGTCATAATTTTCACCATGATGAACCCAGTAGTATAACCTTTAATAATACCATCACATCTCAAATGTGTCCTGACCACATCACAACTGTGGTTGTATCTATTTTTGCAATTTATGCATGGACAAAGTATCTCGCTGTCGTTTGGAAGGTCCCGGTAAGCAAAAGCTAAAAACTGCTCAACACCATTTTTATATGCAGTCTCCAATCTTGATTCTTTCATCCAACTTCGATCCATCAATATGTATATGTCGACCTATTAAAGTTGAATAAAACCGGTAAGCTTATATTAATATATTGTAATAAACAATTTGTCACATGGATGAATATTGAATGAAGGTGCAATCCAAATGTCAACAGAAATTTAATCCTAAGCCACTACAGATTGATGAATTATTAACAAATGCAAAGCAACAGGACCTTGTTGCTACCACGCACCACCCAAAACCCAGTTTGCAATTTACTGAATATTAGCTTGCGCTATGGCAACGGCATGTCAACACTTTAGCAATTTCCCCGGCAGTACTAAATTTGATCAGTTGACAGTACTGCAACTAAAAGGCAGTGTTGTTTCATTGGTTTTGTAGACTACACAAAGTGCAAAAAGTTGGTCTGTGTAAATCATTTGGTGTGATAGTGCGAGGCAGACTCATAGTTGTTTCTCAAATGCGCCTTATGCTTCCATGCCTTTATCTTTCCTTTAGTTGATAATATCTTAAAAATAGAGGCACAACAATCAGCACACCGCACAGACGCATGAGTACCAATACGGCAATACCAAATGGCAAATGTATCCAGAATTGCATATCCATGAAATCATTAGCAAGGAACTAACAAGAGGAATTGAAGGGTACAAATCAATACCTGCAAGCCTGACTTCCTGAGGGCGGGCTGAGAGTTCACTAGGTCCTGCAAGGAGGCACAATAATTGGAACTGGAAGTCGAAGAAGGGTCGTCAACCACTATTGCCCACTGTTGCAGGTTGGCTGAATCTGGTTGTGGTGGCAGCTGGCTTAGTGCTGATTCTCCATGCACAAAATAAAATCAGTAGCTGCTTCATTTTCTCTATATAGGAAGGGTAAGGCTTCTAGATAAAATTAGGATATAAACAACAAGTAGAAGGAAAACTGCAGACTACTGTATAGGAAAGCAACTACAAGATAATACTTTTTTGACCCTGTCAAAGCTTTCAGTTTTGTTCATCCATGGTAAGAGAATACATAGTAAACATGCAATTGATGTTAGGATGTGAAACTAATAATGTTTTTATAGTGTTCAAATTCAGTTTTCTATCCATCTGGTCACTAAAATCTGAACTGACTACAAGTCTATAGTGCAAAAGAAAAAAATCATGTACTGAACAAACACATTTTTTTTGTACTATGAACAACCAAATGACTCCAAAACAGAAAATAAATTTTGGGTTAAAGGGCAAAGTTTCTTCAGTGTCTTAAGTCTCTTAAACCTCTGTTGGAAGGCCATCAACGAGGCCGAGGGAAACTTTCAACTTCCTTAAAATAACTTAAATTTGGAGAGGATGCCAAATCGGTACATCAAACTTGATTTCTTTATCTACTGCCTAGTATCTAATGATATGTTACTTGATGCAGCTTATTAATAAAAACAATGTAATTGAATATTGGAATCAAATCCTACACCAAAACATCCTGAACAAACGAGTGAGGGTAAACCTGAATAGCGGTGCTGCAGCAGGGAAGCCTCCGATTGATCCTCCGCCCGGGTGGCGCCAGGAGATGGCGGCGTCGATCCGAGGACGGCTGGCGCCCTGCGCACGGTGCTGCGAAGGCGAAGGCGTGTGGGTGCAGGCGTGTGGCACCTGAAGGCGTCGGGCGGATTTGGGCAGCGCCGTGCCGTTCGGATCTAAGAAGTTACGATACTATCAATGAACGAGTAATAAACAAGTAGGCACAAGACGGTAATTAGATAACCAAATCTTCAACAACGACAACCAGTAAGACTTGTTAACGCAGTGGTGAGTCCTTTGCACTCTTAACTCACAGATTGTTGGTTCAAGTCCCCGCTTTTGCAATTATTGTCTATATTTTCCATTTTGCATTTTTTTATATTTCCATTTTATGTTCCCTTTAAATTATAACCCGTAGATCATACATTATCTTTAGTTTTTATATGTTTTTTAAATTATAATTATAAATAATAAGTTTCATTCTTTATTTTATAAATTTTCATTTCATTTTGTCGTGTTCTATGAGATAGGCCATGAAATGGAATGGAAATTAGTACCTATGCATAGTGTTATGTCCATTTTACAAAAGTCTTCCCTCAAACCCAAGTGGTGCAAATCAATAAAACTCGCATCAACGATCCTACAACTTTAATTTACCATAAGCGGTTTCGGATAGACTGGGGTTTCAATAAAGATAGTGGTGTACAGCTCATCCTAGATATCGAAAGTCAAGAACTCGTCGAGCTCTATGAAGCCGGACAGATCTAGACATCAAGGATTGCGCTGATCATCAAGGACGAAACTCGGGATCTTAGCATGCAATCGAGTTTCTAATATTGTAGCCAAGTAGGTCACTGCCCATGTGTCATCGCGGAGGAGGCGATTGCCGTGTGGGCAGACCAGCCAGAAGAATAGGTGGTAGTCGATGGTGCATTAGGTGGAAGCTGGCGCAACAGTGGAGCGACAAAACAGCGGGTTCACGATGTTTCGTGACTTATTGGGTTTGGGGTTTAAAAGGGACAGATCCGCTATGACGGAACTGAAATGTTCCAGCTCACGTGCTCGTTAGATCCGATGAGAATGACTTAACACACGACATGGTGCAAGCTTCAATCGATCTGAATTGGATTCAAAAGTTAAAGATTAGGATAGGTGAGTCATTGTGCTCATCATCATGTTCTTCAAACTTCGTCCATGTCATTAAGATAATTTTCTTAAAATTCATAAAGCTCATCGGCTCATCGCTATCATCAGAATTGCGTCACTGTTATCATGAACCTTTCAAGAAAATATATAGTTATGACTCAACATAGCACTTAGACTAACATATTAGGAAAAATCTATAAATATAATTACATGAAAATAAAATATATAAAGTCGGTTTAATGTATTTTTTATCTATACGTGTAGATGTTGATTAATGATTATAGAAACCATTCAAAATTGATTTCACTCTTTTTAATTATTAACTATGTTGATCATTTTAAGAAAATAATATAACAAAGTTAATAAAAGTTTGGCGCCCACGCTGCCAAATTAGCAGAGAGAAATTTCAGCACCCGCACGTGGAGTTATTTTCGATTGCCGCGGAATTTGCCAAGCCTAGCACGCGAGCCATCTAATTAGCGAACAAATCGCATCGCTTAACCACCCCACCCCGCATAACCTCCCCACAGTCTTCCCATTCCTGATCCATCTCGCCATTGGTGGACTCCTGGGGCAACAGTTGCTACTGCGCCGCCGAACAGCAGCTGCCGGGCAGGAGATTGACGGCCACGACGTTGTGAGGCCGCCATCCACGATCTACCATCCATCTGCGCAAGGTATATGCTACCATCCTCTATCTTCTTCCACTGCTCCAGCCTCCAGGCTTGCCGCCGTTCGCCGCCGGCCGTCTGCCAGGGTCAACCCTCACGCAGTCCCACTGGCTGCCGCCTTACCTGCCGCTGTCGGATCCCCCATCACTGCCAGCCCGCCTTCCGCCGGCAACCTGGTGCTCACCACGGCCAGGGAACCAGGCCCCAGGCCCCAGGCGGCCCCAGCCAGCTCTCAGGCCCACCGCCCAGGCTATAAACAGCCCTGCTAGCTGCAGGAGGCCATGAGTGCAGGCTGCTGCGGGGATTTCCAATTTTGGTCCGTGGATTGGGGATTTCAATTTTGTACCTCGACACCTCATTTTTTTTTATATGAAATATGAATCAAGCAATGCATTTGCATCTGTACATGGAACGCAATACCATATAGTGTTAATGAGTTGCCGTGTAATGGGTGTGCATTTGCAGCTACATGCTAGTTGATCGTCTAAGCATCTATACTTGTGCACTAACCTGTTTTGAGGAGTTGCATTATAAAGTGACATTCAGTTAGATGTTATAATTCTTGGAGTTGGTTTTCAGAATCTGATGAAATTCAGAACTGTAGTAGATTGAGGCCTTGTTTAGATTCCAAATTTTACTCCCAAATTCCACTATGCAGAATTCCTATTCCCCATCACATCAAAATGTTTATATATGCATGGAGTACTAAATGTAGATGAAATCAAAAACTAATTGCACAGTTTTATTGACTTTGCGGACTAACATTTTGAGACTAATTAATCAAGATTTGGACAAATATTACCACAAAACAACGAAAGGCGCTACAGTGCTCGGAGAGCACTGTGCAAACTTTGTTCCCCGATTCGGGAGAACTAAACGAGGCCTGAATGTGTTTTTGATGGTCTTACTGACAAATTTTGTGGCATCACTCTGAATCAGACATGTAGTATTGTTTCCATTCATTCCATCTTGGTAAAGCACTCAATTTTTGGACAAGTAGACCTCCAGATGAAATTTTGAATATCCCTGTCCTCTTTTGCCATTAGAAAATCATAGTTAAGTTCAGAGCTTCAGTATGTCTTTTTTTGGTGCTTAAAATAAAAAACAGTATTATATCAAAGTTCTATATAGGGTCTTCCATGTTCTGACCAAGTTTCAGAATTTTTGGGTTAGTGGATATTAGTATATTCTAAATATGATCTGAATATGGTGATCTCAACGATAGAGTTTTGAGCCAGTGTAGCATTACTATACAGTGATGATTAATTTGGGTCATCCATAAAGCATCTTGCTCTGTCCCTAGTTTTAACAGCCTGTAAATTTCTCCAGTGTCGAGTAAAAGATTGTTGTGACATTCTATTGACAAAAGCCTGCTGCTGCAATCCTGATTAGTTCAGGGGAAAACTCTAAACTCCTGAACATTGAGTGTATTTGCTCTAAATTTCTAATCTTCTGGGTGGACTCTTAACTCCTGAACATTGAAGATATTGTGCCAGGATGCCTAGTACAGACTGAATGTCCTCCAATATATCTCACTTTCTGAAATTTGTAGAATGAAATTCCTAAAGTTCTTAGCTCTTAGCTGAGAATACAATATTTTCTTGATCTCTCATATATAAGCAGAATAAATCATGACGAGAGGACTTCGAAGACTGAGGAATTTGAACATTGATGGACCTGCTGCAGAACCTGTTCAGGAGGAGCACGAAAATATAGTAGATAATGAGAATGGGAACACTGAAAGTCTGGAGTCCGCTCCCGAGATTGACGGTTTATTAGCCCGCCTGCCACACCAACCTAGAAGTCCAATTAAGATAATATGTAAGTTTTAGGCTTTTGTCCTAGCATATCAAGATAAATGTTAAGTCTCACATTTTTCACATATGCAGGTCCAAATGGAGATGTCAGAGAGATTATAGGGGAATTCACACTTACAAATCTACTGGCATTACAAGGAGGAATAAAGGTAATTGTAGGAACAGATGAAAATGGTGTTCCAAATGAAAGGTCAGCCTCCATTCTTGGGCAGCACCTTGGCCATCTAGCAGAAAGCCCAACCTTAGCTCCTTTAGACATCCCAAGATTTGACAATCGGTTGTTTGATTCACACAAGGAACAAATAATCAGGGATGTTGAGGTAATTCTATTTATTATCAGTGCAAGCAAGTACCCCCATGTTTCATCAAAGTACTAACATTTACCTTTCTCTATAGCTAAAGTTTTCCTTCCCAAGGCAAACGATACATCTTACAAGGGACTGGATCCTAAGGACAATTAATAATAGGTGGCGAGCGTACAAATCTAAGCTGAAAAAACAATACTTCAATCCTGATGAGAGAACTCTAGATGAAATCATAAGAGAGAAACCACTAACGGTTAATGAACATCAATGGAAATCTCTTGTTGGAATTTGGTGCAAAGAACAACATAAGGTACCATCTATTTACTCATTGTTTATATCAACTTTCAATCAAGGAATGCAAAATTGTTTACTCATTGCCTGTCTTTGTAGAAATTATGTGCCACAAACTCTCGTTGTGCAAAAGAACAGAAGACTGCACACACAACTGGGAGAAAAAGCCATGCTAGACTCTTAAAGGAGATGGTGATAAATATTCATTTGCTGATATTTGTTAAATTCTACTGTCATCTATTGTAGATTTGAAATGGCATCTAATTTACTTTGCTCTGCAGGAAACTAAAATAAAAGAAAGATTCATAGGATAGAACTATGGGAGGAAGCTCATAAAAAAAAGAGTGGCAGATTCACTACAGAAAAAGTGGAGACAGTGATGGTATGTATATTTTCTAGAACGAATGAATTATGCTTGATCCAGTTTACAATTTTATAACCTCCTATATACTCATTTGAATAGGCTGCATACTATGAGGAATTAAAAAAAAAAGGAGAGTGGACAACAATGGCAATCGCTCTTCATCTAAAGATTACAATGAAGTGTTCAATGATATTGTTGCCAAGGATTCCAAAGCAAGGGGGTACTATGATGATAAGTACTGGAGTCAAGTAAAAGTTTCTCAAGGTTTACCTTTTGTCACTCAAACTGAGGAAGAAAGAATGTACCAAGAGAAAGTAAATGCAGTGGAATATAAGGTGGAATGCATGAGCGATTTCATGAAGTACATGCTTAGGTTTATGGCAAAAAGGCATCCAGAAGATGATCTTGTAAACGAAATGGGAGCAGCTTTACAAAAATACGTAGCTTACATTGAACCATGCCCTCCTCTCTTTCTTTATCTCTCTCTGAAATAAGAGCTATTTTCAACCTTGTGTTGGTTCAAAATTTTCAGGCAGCTGGTAGTTCAGACCATGAGAACCATGAGTATACCGATGATGACATGTCCGACGATGACATCTTTGAAAATCATGTTTCCACACATACTGATGGCATCCAGGAAGATTTAGATGCTGATGTGAACTCTTTCAGAAAATGAAGTGCGGGTATACCTACTTCAATTTTAAATATCATTGGCTAACTATGATGGTGTTTAAGTTCTTGCTATTGGCGTGTAAAACATGGTTCAAGCCGAAGGAGCAGCAGGAATCTGTAGATAGAATTTGTACTTAACTGAAGTCCGTATTTGCACGACGTGAGCAAATAACTTCAAAGGTATATATGTTAGAAAGGTCTACATGAATACCAATATGCGTGTCAAAATCTAGAAACATAGCTATTGTCACCAACAACACCAAGCTACAGTTATTTTGGGTCTCATACATAGCTTTCCTATCTTGTAAATTTGTTACTTGCTTTGAATTTGTTAATTTTGAAAATTAGTACTACAGATACAAATTGTTTTGGCAGAATACTAGAGGTATAAAGGCAGTCATGTATGATAGATCTACTAGTACAGTGCCTGTTCTTATACCTTTGTCATAGTACATTCCATTTCTCTTTGCTATGTATCATTTGTATCATTTGCTTACTATGTTAGTACTTAAGTTCTTGTCAATGCCTTGCAGAACATTGTTCAAGCTGAGAAGCAGCACAATCTGGACAAACTGAAGTCCGTACATCTGCACCACGTGAGCAAACAACTTCAAAGGTATGCCAGAAAGGCCTACTCGAATATTGATGCACATGTCAAAAATTTTGAAATAAAAGCAAATGTGTTACCAATAACATCAGGCTATAGTTATTTTGGGTCCCTTACATAGCTTTCCCTATCTTGAATTCTGTTACTAGCTCTACTAGTAGTGCCCGTACATTTAGCTCGCTCCATGATTCATAATGATTGGAACTTCTAATTTTTTTAATAAGCAACCAACTACACAAGTATTAATTGTCCTGCTACTTGAATTT
>JAENPR010002596.1:0-50233 GCA_018135685.1 Themeda triandra | reverse complement strand
TGCAAATATGGCGGTTCTGGAGCCGTGGAGCCAAGGTTAAGGGCCGTTCAGGCTCTCGGGTGATGACAAACGCTATGGTAGAGAGGCGAGAGGTGTCAAAATGCCTTAACCATGGCGTACGGGCATGCTTGACTCGGTGCCGAGAGCCATAGGATGCGTTGGAACCGGCCGTGCGGCAGCACAGTCGTGTGTGCAAATATGGCTGTTTTGCAGCCGTGGAGCTATGGTTAAGGGCCCTTCGGGCTCTCGGGTGATGAAAAACTCTATGGTGGAGAGGTGAGAGGCATCAAAATGGCTTAACCATGGCGTACGGGCGTGCTTGACCGGTGCCGAGGCCGTAGGATGCACGGGATCCGGGCGTGCGCCGGCACGTCGTGTGTGCAATTATGGATGTTACAGGTCGTGGAGCTATAGTTAAGGGCCGTTCGGGCTCTCGGGTGATGACAAATATTGTGGTGGTGAGGCCGAGAGGCATCAAAATGCCTTAACCATGGCATACGGTCGTGCTTGACCTAGTGTCGAGAGCTATAGGACATGCGTAGGAACCGGCGTGCGGTAGCATAGTCGTGTGTGCAAATATGGCGGTTCTAGAGCGGTGGAGCCATGGTTAAGGGCCATTCGGGTTCTCGGGCGGCAATAAATGCGTGGTCGAGAGGCCAAAGGTGTTAAAACGCCTTAACCATGGTGCATGGGCGTGCTTGACTTGGTGCGAGGAGCCGTAGGGCGTAGGATGCCGTGGAGCGAGGTTAAGGGCCCGGCTCTCGTGCGGCAACGCTATGGTAGAGTCGTGTGTGCAAATATGGCGGTCTACGGAGCCATAAAAACCGACCATGCGGCGGCATGTTAAGTGCCGTTCGGGCTCTTTTGGCTGATGGAAAACTCTATGGTGGTAGAGGCCAAAATGGCTTAACCATGGTGTCAAAATGCCTTAACCATGGCGTACGGGCAATTATGCTTGACTGGAGGTCTGGAGCTATAGTTAAGGGCGTTCGGGCCATGACAAACATTGTGTTGGAAAACGCCTTAACCATGTGCGGCGGCATGGTCCGAGAATGCGGCAGCATGCAAATATGGCGGTTTTGGAGCGGTGGAGCCATGGTTAAGGGCCCTTCGGGTTCTCATGGATGGAAAAATCTATGGTGGAGAGGTGAGAGGCATCAAAATGGCTTAACCATGTGCGTGGGCGTGCTTGACTTGGTGCCGAGAGCCATAGGATGCACGGGATCCGGCCGTGCGGCGGCACGTCGTGTGTGCAATTATGGATGTTACGGAGTCGTGGAGCTGTAGTTAAGGGCCGTTCGGGCTCTCGGGTGATGACAAACATTGTGGTGGTGAGGCCAGAGGCATCAAAATGCCTTAACCATGGCATACGGTCATGCTTGACCTAGTGTCGAGAGCCATAGGACACGTTGGAACCGGCCGTGCGGTAGCATGGTCGTGTGTGCAAATATGGCAGTTTTGGAGCCGTGGAGCCATGGTTAAGGGCCATTCAGGCTCTCGGGTGCATGGAAAACTCTATGTGGAGAGGCTGAGAGGCATCAAAATGCCTTAACCATGGCGTACGGGCATGTGCTTGACTCGGTGCGGGAGCCATAGGATGCACTGTTGGATCCGGCCGTGCGGCGGCATGTCGTGTGTGCAAATATGGATGTTCTGGAGTCGTGGAGCCAGTTAAGGGCCGTTCGGGCTCTCGGCGATGACAAACATTATGGTAGAGAGGCCGGGGTGTCAAAATGCCTTAACCATGGCATACGGGCATGCTTGACTCGGTCTTGGAGAGCCATAGGATGCGTTGGAACCGGCCGTGCGGCGGCATGGTCGTGTGTGCAAATATGGTAGTTTTGCGGCCGTGGAGGCATGGTTAAGGGCCCTTCGGGCTCTCGGGTGATGAAAAACTCTATGGTGGAGAGGTGAGAGGCATCAAAATGGCTTAACCATGGTGTACGGGCGTGCTTGACCCGGTGCAGAGAGCCGTAGGATGCACGGGATCCGGCCGTGCGGCGGCACGGTCGTGTGTGCAATTATGGATGTTGCAGGTCGTGGAGCTATAGTTAAGGGCCGTTCGGGCTCTCGGGTGATGACAAATATTGTGGTGGTGAGGCCGGAGGCATCAAAATGCCTTAACCATGGCATACGGTCGTGCTTGACCTAGTGTCGAGAGCTATAGGACATGCGAGGAGCCCAGGCGTGCGGTAGCATAGTCGTGTGTGCAAATATGGCGTTCTAGAGGCTGTGGAGCCATGGTTAAGGGCCATTCGGGTTCTCGGGAGGTAATAAACAAACGCTTGTGGTGGAGAGGCCAAAGGTGTTAAAACGCCTTAACCATGGTGCATGGGCGTGCTTGACTTGGTGCGAGCCGTTGTGCAAAGTCGTGTGTGCAAATATGGCGGTTCTGGAGCCGTGGAGCCGAGGTTAAGGGCCGTTCGGGCTCTCGGCGATGACAAACGCTATGGTAGAGAGGCCGAGAGGTGTCAAAATGCCTTAACCATGGCGTACGGGCTTGCTTGACTCGGTCTTAGGGAGCCATAGGACGCGTTGGAACCGACCATGCGGCGGCATGGTCGTGTGTGCAAATGTGGCGGTTTTCTTGCCGTGGAGCCATGGTTAAGGGCCCTTCGGGCTCTCGGGTGATGGAAAACTCTATGGTGGAGAGGTGAGAGGCATCAAAATGGCTTAACCATGGCGTACGGGTGTGCTTGAACCGGTGCTTAGAAGCGTAGGATGCACGGGATCCGGCCGTGCGCCGGCACGTCGTGTGTGCAATTATGGATGTTACGGCGTCGTGGAGCTATAGTTAAGGGCCGTTCGGGCTCTCGGGTGATGACAAACATTGTGGTGGTGGGGCCGGAGGTGTCAAAATGCCTTAACCATGGCATACGGTCATGCTTGACCTAGTGTCGAGAGAGGCATGGGACACGTAGGAACCGGTGTGCGGTAGCATAGTCGTGTGTGCAAATATGGCGGTTCTAGAGCGGTGGAGCCATGGTTAAGGGCCATTTGGGTTCTTGGGCGGCAACAAATGCTGTGGTCGAGAGGCCGGCGGTGTCAAAACGCCTTAACCATAGTGCATGGGCGTGCTTGACTTGGTGCGAGGAGCCATAGGATGCACGGGGAACCGGCCGTGCGGCGGCAAAGTCGTGTGTGCAAATATGGCGGTTACGGAGCCGTGGAGCCGAGGTTAAGTGCCGTTCGGGCTCTCGAGTGACGGCAAATGCTATGGTAGAGAGGCCGGAGGTGTCAAAATGCCTTAACCATGGCGTACGGGCATGCTTGACTCGGAGCGGGAGCCATAAAATGCGTTGGAACCGGCCGTGCGGCGGCATGGTCAAGTGTGCAAATATGGCGGTTTGGAGCCATGGAGGCATGGTTAAGGGCCCTTCGGGCTCTCGGGTGATGGAAAACTCTATGGTGGAGAGGTGAGAGGCATCAAAATGGCTTAACCATGGCGTACGGGCGTGCTTGACCCGGTGCGAGAGCCATAGGATGCACGGGATCCGGCCGTGCGGCAGCACGTCGTGTGTGCAATTATGGATGTTTTGGAGTCGTGGAGCTGTAGTTAAGGGCCGTTCGGGCTCTCGGGTGATGACAAACATTGTGGTGGTGAGGCCGGAGGCATCAAAATGCCTTAACCATGGCATACGGTCATGCTTGACCTAGTGTCAAGAGGCTGTAGGACACGCACGAACCGGGCGTGCGGTAGCATATTCGTGTGTGCAAATATGGCGGTTCTAGAGCTATGGAGCCATGGTTAAGGGCCATTCGGGTTCTCGGGCGGCAACAAACGCTATGGTGGAGAGGCTAGAGGTGTCAAAATGCCTTAACCATGGCGTACGGGCATGCTTGACTCGGTGCCGGGAGCCATAGGATGCGTTAGGCCCGGCCGTGCGGCGGCATGGTCGTGTGTGCAAATATGGCAGTTCTAGAGCCGTGGAGCCAAGGTTAAGGGCCGTTCAGGCTCTCGAGCGATGGCAAATGCTATGATAGAGAGGCTAGAGGTGTCAAAATGCCTTAACCATGGCGTACGGGCATGCTTGACTCAGTGCCGAGAGCCATGGGATGCGTTGGAACCGACCGTGCGGCAGCATGGTCGTGTGTGCAAATATGGCAGTTTTGCAGCCGTGGAGCGCTAGTTAAGGGCCCTTCAGGCTCTCGGTGATGAAAAACTCTATGGTGGAGAGGTGAGAGGCATCAAAATGGCTTAACCATGGCGTACGGGCGTGCTTGACCCGGTGCCGAGAGCCGTAGGATGCACGGGATCCGGGCGTGCGGCGGCACGGTCGTGTGTGCAATTATGGATGTTACGGAGTCGTGGAGCTATAGTTAAGGGCCGTTCGGGCTCTCGGGTGATGACAAATATTGTGGTGGTGAGGCCGGAGGCATCAAAACGCCTTAACCATGGCATACGGTCGTGCTTGACCTAGTGTCGAGAGCTATAGGACATGCGAGGCTGGGCTGTGCGGTAGCATAGTCGTGTGTGCAAATATGGCGGTTCTAGAGCTGTGGAGCCATGGTTAAGGGCCATTCGGGTTCTCGGGCGGTAATAAACGGCTGTGGTGGAGAGGCCAAAGGTGTTAAAACGCCTTAACCATGGTGCATGGGCGTGCTTGACTTGGTGCGAGGAGCCGTAGGACGCATAGGAACCGGCCGTGCGCGCGGCAAGTCGTGTGTGCAAATATGGCGGTTACGGAGCCGTGGAGCCGAGGTTAAGGGCCGTTCGGGCTCTCGGCGATGACAAACGCTATGGTAGAGAGGCCGAGGTGTCAAAATGCCTTAACCATGGCGTACGGGCTTGCTTGACTCGGTCTTGCGGAGCCATAGGACGCGTTGGAACCGACCATGCGGCGGCATGGTCGTGTGTGCAAATGTGGCGGTTTTGCTGCCGTGGAGCCATGGTTAAGGGCCCTTCGGGCTCTCGGGTGATGGAAAACTCTATGGTGGAGAGGTGAGAGGCATCAAAATGGCTTAACCATGGCGTACGGGTGTGCTTGAACCGGTGCCGAGAGCCGTAGGATGCACGGGATCCGGCCGTGCGCCGGCACGATCGTGTGTGCAATTATGGATGTTACGGAGTCGTGGAGCTATAGTTAAGGGCCGTTCGGGCTCTCGGGTGATGACAAACATTGTGGTGGTGGGGCCGGAGGTGTCAAAACGCCTTAACCATGGCATACGGTCATGCTTGACCTAGTGTCGAGAGCTTGTAGGACACGTAGGAACCGGGCGTGCGGTAGCATAGTCGTGTGTGCAAATATGGCAGTTCTAGAGCGGTGGAGCCATGGTTAAGGGCCATTCGGGTTCTTGGGCGGCAACAAATGCTGTGGTCGAGAGGCCAGCGGTGTCAAAATGCCTTAACCATAGTGCATGGGCGTGCTTGACCTGGTGCCGAGAGCCGTAGGATGCGCAGGAACCGGCCGTGCGGCAGCAAAGTCGTGTGTGCAAATATGGCAGTTCTGGAGCCGTGGAGCCGAGGTTAAGTGCCGTTCAGGCTCTCGAGTGATGGCAAACGCTATGGTAGAGAGGCCAGAGGTGTCAAAATGCCTTAACCATGGCGTACGGGCATGCTTGACTCGGAGCCGGGAGCCATAAAATGTGTTGGAACCGGCCGTGCGGCGGCATGGTCAAGTGTGCAAATATGGCGGTTTTGGAGCCATGGGAGGCATGGTTAAGGGCCCTTCGGGCTCTCGGGTGATGGAAAACTCTATGGTGGAGAGGTGAGAGGCATCAAAATGGCTTAACCATGGCGTACGGGCGTGCTTGACCCGGTCTTGAGAGCCATAGGATGCACGGGGATCCGGCCGTGCGGCGGCACGGTCGTGTGTGCAATTATGGATGTTTTGGAGTCGTGGAGCTGTAGTTAAGGGCCGTTCGGGCTCTCGGGTGATGACAAACATTGTGGTGGTGAGGCCGGAGGCATCAAAATGCCTTAACCATGGCATACGGTCATGCTTGACCTAGTGTCAAGAGGCATGGGACACGCACGAACCGGCTATGCGGTAGCATATTCGTGTGTGCAAATATGGCAGTTCTAGAGCTATGGAGCCATGGTTAAGGGCCATTCGGGGTCTCAGGCGGCAACAAACGCTATGGTGGAGAGGCTAGAGGTGTCAAAATGCCTTAACCATGGCGTACAGGCATGCTTGACTCGGTGCCGGGAGCCATAGGATGCGTTGGGCCGGCCGTGCGCGGCATGGTCGTGTGTGCAAATATGGCGGTTCTAGAGCCGTGGAGCCAAGGTTAAGGGCCGTTCGGGCTCTCGGCGATGGCAAATGCTATGGTAGAGAGGCTAGAGGTGTCAAAATGCCTTAACCATGGCGTACGGGCATGCTTGACTCGGTGCCGAGAGCCATAGGATGCGTTGGAACCGGCCGTGCGGCGGCATGGTCGTGTGTGCAAATATGGCGGTTTGCGGCCGTGGAGCGCTGGTTAAGGGCCCTTCGGGCTCTCGGTGATGAAAAACTCTATGGTGGAGAGGTGAGAGGCATCAAAATGGCTTAACCATGGCGTACGGGCGTGCTTGACCCGGTGCGAGGCCGTAGGATGCACGGGATCCGGCGTGCGGCGGCACGATCGTGTGTGCAATTATGGATGTTCTGAGTCGTGGAGCTATAGTTAAGGGCCGTTCGGGCTCTCGGGTGATGACAAATATTGTGGTGGTGAGGCCGGAGGCATCAAAACGCCTTAACCATGGCATACGGTCGTGCTTGACCTAGTGTCGAGAGCTATAGGACATGCGGGAACTGGGCCGTGCGGTAGCATAGTCGTGTGTGCAAATATGGCGGTTCTAGAGCTGTGGAGCCATGGTTAAGGGCCATTCGGGTTCTCGGGCGGTAATAAACGCTGTGGTGGAGAGGCCAAAGGTGTTAAAACGCCTTAACCATGGTGCATGGGCGTGCTTGACTTGGTGCGAGGAGCCGTAGGACGCATAGGAACCGGCCGTGCGGCGGCAAAGTCGTGTGTGCAAATATGGCGGTTACGGAGCCGTGGAGCCGAGGTTAAGGGCCGTTCGGGCTCTCGGCGATGACAAACGCTATGGTAGAGAGGCGGAGGTGTCAAAATGCCTTAACCATGGCGTACGGGCTTGCTTGACTCGGTCTTGGGAGCCATAGGACGCGTTGGAACCGACCATGCGGGCAGCATGGTCGTGTGTGCAAATGTGGCGGTTTACTTGCCGTGGAGCCATGGTTAAGGGCCCTTCGGGCTCTCGGGTGATGGAAAACTCTATGGTGGAGAGGTGAGAGGCATCAAAATGGCTTAACCATGGCATACGGGTGTGCTTGAACCGGTGCGAGAGCCGTAGGATGCACGGGATCCGGCCGTGCGCCGGCACGTCGTGTGTGCAATTATGGATGTTACGGAGTCGTGGAGCTATAGTTAAGGGCCGTTCGGGCTCTCGGGTGATGACAAACATTGTGGTGGTGGGGCCGGAGGTGTCAAAACGCCTTAACCATGGCATACGGTCATGCTTGACCTAGTGTCGAGAGGCTGTAGGACACGTAGGAACCGGGCGTGCGGTAGCATAGTCGTGTGTGCAAATATGGCGGTTCTAGAGCGGTGGAGCCATGGTTAAGGGCCATTTGGGTTCTTGGGCGGCAACAAATGCTGTGGTCGAGAGGCCGGCGGTGTCAAAACGCCTTAACCATAGTGCATGGGCGTGCTTGACTTGGTGCGAGGAGCCGTAGGATGCACGGGAACCGGCCGTGCGGCGGCAAAGTCGTGTGTGCAAATATGGCGGTTACGGAGCCGGAGCCGAGGTTAAGTGCCGTTCGGGCTCTCGAGTGATGCAAATGCTATGGTAGAGAGGCCGGAGGTGTCAAAATGCCTTAACCATGGCGTACGGGCATGCTTGACTCGGCCGGGAGCCATAAAATGCGTTGGAACCGACCGTGCGGCGGCATGGTCAAGTGTGCAAATATGGCGGTTTTGGAGCCATGGAGGCATGGTTAAGGGCCCTTCGGGCTCTCGGGTGATGGAAAACTCTATGGTGGAGAGGTGAGAGGCATCAAAATGGCTTAACCATGGCGTACGGGCGTGCTTGACCCGGTGCGAGAGCCATAGGATGCATAGGATCCGGCCGTGCGGCGGCACGATCGTGTGTGCAATTATGGATGTTTTGGAGTCGTGGAGCTGTAGTTAAGGGCCGTTCGGGCTCTCGGGTGATGACAAACATTGTGGTGGTGAGGCCGGAAGGCATCAAAATGCCTTAACCATGGCATACGGTCATGCTTGACCTAGTGCCGAGAGCTGTAGGACAGGCAGGAACCGGCTGTGCGGTAGCATAGTCGTGTGTGCAAATATGGCAGTTCTAGAGCTATGGAGCCATGGTTAAGGGCCATTCGGGGTCTCAGGCGGCAACAAACGCTATGGTGGAGAGGCTAGAGGTGTCAAAATGCCTTAACCATGGCGTACAGGCATGCTTGACTCAGTGCCGGGAGCCATAGGATGCGTTGGAACTGGCCGTGCGGCGGCATGGTCATGTGTGCAAATATGGCGGTTCTAGGAGCCGTGGAGCCAAGGTTAAGGGCCGTTCGGGCTCTCGAGCGATGGCAAATGCTATGGTAGAGAGGCTAGAGGTGTCAAAATGCCTTAACCATGGCGTACGGGCATGCTTGACTCGGTCTTGAGAGCCATGGGATGCGTTGGAACCGGCCGTGCGGCGGCATGGTCGTGTGTGCAAATATGGCGTTTTGCGGCCGTGGAGCGCTGGTTAAGGGCCCTTCGGGCTCTCGGGTGATGAAAAACTCTATGGTGGAGAGGTGAGAGGCATCAAAATGGCTTAACCATGGCGTACGGGCGTGCTTGACCCGGTGCCGAGAGCCGTAGGATGCACGGGATCCGGCTGTGCGGCGCACGGTCGTGTGTGCAATTATGGATGTTACGGGTCGTGGAGCTATAGTTAAGGGCCGTTCGGGCTCTCGGGTGATGACAAATATTGTGGTGGTGAGGCCGGAGGCATCAAAACGCCTTAACCATGGCATACGGTCGTGCTTGACCTAGTGTCGAGAGCTATAGGACATGCGAGGAGCCGGGCATGCGGTAGCATAGTCGTGTGTGCAAATATGGCGGTTCTAGAGGCTGTGGAGCCATGGTTAAGGGCCATTCGGGTTCTCGGGCGGTAATAAATGCTGTGGTGGAGAGGCCAAAGGTGTTAAAATGCCTTAACCATGGTGCATGGGCGTGCTTGACTTGGTGCGAGGAGCCGTAGGACGCATAGGAACCGGCCGTGCGGCGGCAAGTCGTGTGTGCAAATATGGCGGTTAAGGAGCCGTGGAGCCGAGGCTAAGGGCCGTTCGGGCTCTCGGCGATGACAAACGCTATGGTAGAGAGGCAAGAGGTGTCAAAATGCCTTAACCATGGCGTACGGGCTTGCTTGACTCGGTCGGGAGCCATAGGACGCGTTGGAACCGACCATGCGGCAGCATGGTCGTGTGTGCAAATGTGGCTGTTTTGCTGCCGTGGAGCCATGGTTAAGGGCCCTTCGGGCTCTCGGGTGATGGAAAACTCTATGGTGGAGAGGTGAGAGGCATCAAAATGGCTTAACCATGGCATACGGGTGTGCTTGAACCGGTGCCGAGAGCCGTAGGATGCACGGGGATCCGGCCGTGCGCCGGCACGGTCGTGTGTGCAATTATGGATGTTACGGTCGTGGAGCTATAGTTAAGGGCCGTTCGGGCTCTCGGGTGATGACAAACATTGTGGTGGTGGGGCCGGAGGTGTCAAAACGCCTTAACCATGGCATACGGTCATGCTTGACCTAGTGTCGAGAGCTGTAGGACACGTAGGAACCGGGCTGTGCGGTAGCATAGTCGTGTGTGCAAATATGGCGGTTCTAGAGCGGTGGAGCCATGGTTAAGGGCCATTTGGGTTCTTGGGCGGCAACAAATGCTGTGGTCGAGAGGCCGGCGGTGTCAAAACGCCTTAACCATAGTGCATGGGCGTGCTTGACTTGGTGCGAGGAGCCGTAGGGATGCGGGAACCGGCCGTGTGGCGGCAAAGTCGTGTGTGCAAATATGGCGGTTACGGAGCCGTGGAGCCGAGGTTAAGTGCCGTTCGGGCTCTCGAGTGATGGCAAATGCTATGGTAGAGAGGCCGGAGGTGTCAAAATGCCTTAACCATGGCGTACGGGCACGCTTGTCTCGGAAAGCCGGGAGCCATAAAATGTGTTGGAACCGGCCGTGCGGCGGCATGGTCAAGTGTGCAAATATGGCGGTTTTGGAGCCATGGAGGCATGGTTAAGGGCCCTTCGGGCTCTCGGGTGATGGAAAACTCTATGGTGGAGAGGTGAGAGGCATCAAAATGGCTTAACCATGGCGTACGGGCGTGCTTGACCCGGTGCGAGAGCCATAGGATGCACGGGATCCGGCCGTGCGGCGGCACGGTCGTGTGTGCAATTATGGATGTTTTGGAGTCGTGGAGCTGTAGTTAAGGGCCGTTCGGGCTCTCGGGTGATGACAAACATTGTGGTGGTGAGGCCGGAGGCATCAAAACGCCTTAACCATGGCATACGGTCGTGCTTGACCTAGTGTCGAGAGCTGTAGGACAGGCAGGAACCGGCTGTGCGGTAGCATAGTCGTGTGTGCAAATATGGCAGTTCTAGAGCTATGGAGCCATGGTTAAGGGCCATTCGGGTTCTCGGGCGGCAACAAACGCTATGGTGGAGAGGCTAGAGGTGTCAAAATGCCTTAACCATGGCGTACAGGCATGCTTGACTCAGTGCCGGGAGCCATAGGACGCGTTGGAACCGACCGTGCGGCAGCATGGTCGTGTGTGCAAATATGGCGGTTACGGAGCCGTGGAGCCAAGGTTAAGGGCCGTTCGGGCTCTCGGCGATGGCAAATGCTATGATAGAGAGGCTAGAGGTGTCAAAATGCCTTAACCATGGCGTACGGGCATGCTTGACTCGGTGCTTGAGAGCCATAGGATGCGTTGGAACCGACCGTGCGGCGGCATGGTCGTGTGTGCAAATATGGCGGTTTTGCGGCCGTGGAGGCATGGTTAAGGGCCATTCCGGCTCTCGGGTGATGAAAAACTCTATGGTGGAGAGGTGAGAGGCATCAAAATGGCTTAACCATGGCGTACGGGCGTGCTTGACCCGGTGCCAGGAGCCGTAGGATGCACAGGATCCGGCCGTGCGGCAGCACAGTCGTGTGTGCAATTATGGATGTTACGGTCGTGGAGCTATAGTTAAGGGCCGTTCGGGCTCTCGGGTGATGACAAATATTGTGGTGGTGAGGCCGGAGGCATCAAAACGCCTTAACCATGGCATACGGTCGTGCTTGACCTAGTGTCGAGAGCTATAGGACATGCGAGGCTGGGCGTGCGGTAGCATAGTCGTGTGTGCAAATATGGCGGTTCTAGAGGCGTGGAGCCATGGTTAAGGGCCATTCGGGTTCTCGGGTGGTAATAAACGCTGTGGTAGAGAGGCCAAAGGTGTTAAAATGCCTTAACCATGGTGCATGGGCGTGCTTGACTTGGTGCGAGGAGCCGTAGGACGCATAGGAACCGGCCGTGCGCGGCAAAGTCGTGTGTGCAAATATGGCGGTTACGGAGCCGTGGAGCCGAGGTTAAGGGCCGTTCGGGCTCTCGGCGATGACAAACGCTATGGTAGAGAGGCCGGAGGGTGTCAAAATGCCTTAACCATGGCGTACGGGCTTGCTTGACTCGGTCTTGGGAGCCATAGGACGCGTTGGAACCGACCATGCGGCGGCATGGTCGTGTGTGCAAATGTGGCGGTTTTTACGCCGTGGAGCCATGGTTAAGGGCCCTTCGGGCTCTCGGGTGATGGAAAACTCTATGGTGGAGAGGTGAGAGGCATCAAAATGGCTTAACCATGGCGTACGGGTGTGCTTGAACCGGTGCGAGAGCCGTAGGATGCACGGGATCCGGCCGTGCGCCGGCACGGTCGTGTGTGCAATTATGGATGTTCTGGGAGTCGTGGAGCTATAGTTAAGGGCCGTTCGGGCTCTCGGGTGATGACAAATATTGTGGTGGTGAGGCCGAGGCATCAAAACGCCTTAACCATGGCATACGGTCGTGCTTGACCTAGTGTCGAGAGCTATAGGACATGCGTAGGAACCGGCCATGCGGTAGCATAGTCGTGTGTGCAAATATGGCAGTTCTAGAGCTGTGGAGCCATGGTTAAGGGCCATTCGGGTTCTCGGGCGGTAATAAACGCTGTGGTAGAGAGGCCAAATGTGTTAAAACGCCTTAACCATGGTGCATGGGCGTGCTTGACTTGGTGCGAGGAGCCGTAGGACGCATAGGAACCGGCCGTGCGGCGGCAAAGTCGTGTGTGCAAATATGGCGGTTACGGAGCCGTGGAGCCGAGGTTAAGGGCCGTTCGGGCTCTCGGCGATGACAAACGCTATGGTAGAGAGGCCGGAGAGGTGTCAAAATGCCTTAACCATGGCGTACGGGCTTGCTTGACTCGGTGCGGGAGCCATAGGACGCGTTGGAACCGACCATGCGGCGGCATGGTCGTGTGTGCAAATGTGGCGGTTTTGGAGCCGTGGAGCCATGGTTAAGGGCCCTTCGGGTCTCGGGTGATGGAAAACTCTATGGTGGAGAGGTGAGAGGCATCAAAATGGCTTAACCATGGCGTACGGGTGTGCTTGAACCGGTGCCGAGCCGTAGGATGCACGGGATCCGGCCGTGCGCCAGCACAGTCGTGTGTGCAATTATGGATGTTCTGGAGTCGTGGAGCTATAGTTAAGGGCCGTTCGGGCTCTCAAGTGATGAAAAACATTGTGGTGGTGGGGCCAGAGGTGTCAAAACGCCTTAACCATGGCATACGGTCATGCTTGACCTAGTGTCAGGAGCTGTAGGACACGTAGGAACCGGCTGTGCGGTAGCATAGTCGTGTGTGCAAATATGGCGTTCTAGAGCGGTGGAGCCATGGTTAAGGGCCATTCGGGTTCTTGGGCGGCAACAAATGCTGTGGTCGAGAGGCCGGCGGTGTCAAAACGCCATAACCATAGTGCATGGGCGTGCTTGACTTGGTGCGAGGAGCCGTAGGATGCGCGAGGAACCGGCCGTGCGGCGGCAAAGTCGTGTGTGCAAATATGGCGGTTCTAGAGCCGTGGAGCCGAGGTTAAGTGCCGTTCGGCTCTCGAGTGATGGCAAACGCTATGGTAGAGAGGCCGAGTTGTCAAAATGCCTTAACCATGGCGTACGGGCATGCTTGACTCGGTGGGAGCCATAAAATGCGTTGGAACCGGCCGTGCGGCGGCATGGTCGAGTGTGCAAATATGGCAGTTTTGGAGCCGTGGAGGCATGGTTAAGGGCCCTTCGGGCTCTCGGGTGATGGAAAACTCTATGGTGGAGAGGTGAGAAGCATCAAAATGGCTTAACCATGGCGTACGGGCGTGCTTGACCCGTGCTGAGAGCCGTAGGATGCACGGGATCCGGCCGTGCGGCACACGGTCGTGTGTGCAATTATGGATGTTGCAGGTCGTGGAGCTGTAGTTTAGGGCCGTTCGGGCTCTCGGGTGATGACAAACATTGTGGTGGTGAGGCCGGAGGCATCAAAACGCCTTAACCATGGCATACGGTCATGCTTGACCTAGTGTCAAGAGCTGTAGGACACGCACGAACCGGGCGTGCGGTAGCATATTTGTGTGTGCAAATATGGCGGTTCTAGAGCTGTGGAGCCATGGTTAAGGGCCATTCAGGTTCTCGGGCGGCAACAAACGCTGTGGTGGAGAGGCTAGAGGTGTCAAAATGCCTTAACCATGGCGTACGGGCATGCTTCACTCAGTGCCGGGAGCCATAGGATGCGTTGGAACCCGGCCGTGCGGCGGCATGGTCGTGTGTGCAAATATGGCGGTTACGGAGCCGTGGAGCCAAGGTTAAGGGCCGTTCGGCTCTCGGCGATGGCAAACACTATGGTAGATAGGCCGGAGGTGTCAAAATGCCTTAACAATGGTGTACGGGCATGCTTGACTCGGTCTTAGAGAGCCATAGGATGCGTTGGAACCGACCGTGCGGCGGCATGGTCGTGTGTGCAAATATGGCGGTTTTGCGGCCGTGGAGCTATGGTTAAGGGCCCTTCGGGCTCTCGGGTGATGAAAAACTCTATGGTGGAGAGGTGAGAGGCATCAAAATGGCTTAACCATGGCGTACGGGCGTGCTTCACCCGGTGCTTGAGCCGTAGGATGCACGGGATCCGGGCGTGCGGCGGCACGGTCGTGTGTGCAATTTTGGATGTTCCTAGAGTCATGGAGCTATAGTTAAGGGCCGTTCGGGCTCTCGGGTGATGACAAATATTGTGGTGGTGAGGCCGGAGGCATCAAAACGCCTTAACCATGGCATACGGTCGTGCTTGACCTAGTGTCGAGAGCTATAGGACATGCGTAGGAACTGGGCGTGCGGTAGCATAGTCGTGTGTGCAAATATGGCGGTTCTAGAGCGGTGGGAGCCATGGTTAAGGGCCATTCGGGTTCTCGGGCGGTAATAAACGCTGTGGTGGAGAGGCCAAAGGTGTTAAAACGCCTTAACCATGGTGCATGTGCGTGCTTGACTTGGTGCGAGGAGCCGTAGGACGCATAGGAACCGGCCGTGCGCGGCAAAGTCGTGTGTGCAAATATGGCGGTTACGGAGCCGTGGAGCCGAGGTTAAGGGCCGTTCGGGCTCTCGGCGATGACAAACGCTATGGTAGAGAGGCCGAGGTGTCAAAATGCCTTAACCATGGCGTACGGGCTTGCTTGACTCGGTCCGGGAGCCATAGGACGCGTTGGAACCGACCATGCGGCGGCATGGTCGTGTGTGCAAATGTGGCGGTTTTTGCCATGGAGCCATGGTTAAGGGCCCTTCGGGCTCTCGGGTGATGGAAAACTCTATGGTGGAGAGGTGAGAGGCATCAAAATGGCTTAACCATGGCGTACGGGTGTGCTTGAACCGGTGCCAAGAGCCGTAGGATGCACGGGATCCGGCCGTGCGCCGGCACAGATCGTGTGTGCAATTATGGATGTTCTGGAGTCGTGGAGCTATAGTTAAGGGCCGTTCGGGCTCTCAAGTGATGACAAACATTGTGGTGGTGGGGCCAGAGGTGTCAAAACGCCTTAACCATGGCATACGATCGTGCTTGACCTAGTGTCGAGAGCTGTAGGACACGTAAGAACCGGCTGTGCGGTAGCATAGTCATGTGTGCAAATATGGCAGTTCTAGAGCGGTGGAGCCATGGTTAAGGGCCATTCGGGTTCTTGGGAGGCAACAAATGCTGTGGTGGAGAGGCCAGCGGTGTCAAAATGCCTTAACCATAGTGCATGGGCATGCTTGACTTGGTGCGAGGAGCCGTAGGATGCGCAGGAACCGGCCGTGCGGCAGCAAAGTCGTGTGTGCAAATATGGCGGTTACGGAGCCGTGGAGCCGAGGTTAAGTGCCGTTCGGGCTCTCGAGTGACGGCAAACGCTATGGTAGAGAGGCCGGAGGTGTCAAAATGCCTTAACCATGGCGTACGGGCATGCTTGACTCGGTCTTGGGAGCCATAAAATGCGTTGGAACCGGCCGTGCGGCGGCATGGTCGTGTGTGCAAATATGGCGGTTTTGGAGGCATGGAGGCATGGTTAAGGGCCCTTCGGGCTCTCGGGTGATGGAAAACTCTATGGTGGAGAGGTGAGAGGCATCAAAATGGCTTAACCATGGCGTACGGGCGTGCTTGACCCGGTGCGAGAGCCATAGGATGCACGGGATCCGGCCGTGTGGCGGCAGCACGTCGTGTGTGCAATTATGGATGTTCGGAGTCGTGGAGCTGTAGTTAAGGGCCGTTCAGGCTCTCGGGTGATGACAAACATTGTGGTGGTGAGGCCAAAGGCATCAAAATGCCTTAACCATGGCATACGGTCATGCTTGACCTAGTGTCAAGAGCTGTAGGACACGCACGAACCGGCGTGCGGTAGCATATTCGTGTGTGCAAATATGGCGGTTCTAGAGCTGTGGAGCCATGGTTAAGGGCCATTCGGGTTCTCGGGCGGCAACAAACGCTGTGGTGGAGAGGCTAGAGGTGTCAAAATGCCTTAACCATGGCGTACGGGCATGCTTGACTCGGTGCGGAGCCATAGGATGCGTTGGAACCGGCCGTGCGGCGGCGTGGTCGTGTGTGCAAATATGGCGGTTACGGAGCCGTGGAGCCAAGGTTAAGGGCCGTTCTGCTCTCGAGCGATGGCAAACACTATGGTAGAGAGGCCAGAGGTGTCAAAATGCCTTAACAATGGTGTACGGGCATGCTTGACTCGGTCTTGAGAGCCATAGGATGCGTTGGAACCGACCGTGCGGCGGCATGGTCGTGTGTGCAAATATGGCGGTTTGCGGCCGTGGAGCATGGTTAAGGGCCATTCAGGGCTCTTGGGTGATGAAAAACTCTATGGAGGAGAGGTGAGAGGCATCAAAATGGCTTAACCATGGCGTACGGGCGTGCTTCACCCGGTGCGAGAGCCGTAGGATGCACGGGATCCGGCGTGCGGCAAAGCACGGTCGTCGTGCAATTATGGATGTTCAGAGTCGTGGAGCTATAGTTAAGGGCCGTTCGGGCTCTTGGGTGATGAAAAATATTGTGGTGGTGAGGCCAGAGGCATCAAAACGCCTTAACCATGGCATACGGTCGTGCTTGACCTAGTGTCGAGAGCTATAGGACATGCACGAGGCTGGCAGCCCGCGGTAGCATAGTCGTGTGTGCAAATATGGCGGTTCTAGAGCCGTGGAGCCATGGTTAAGGGCCATTCGGGTTCTCGGGCGGTAATAAACGCTGTGGTGGAGAGGCCAAAGGTGTTAAAACGCCTTAACCATGGTGCATGGGCGTGCTTGACTTGGTGCGAGGAGCCGTAGGACGCATAGGAACCGGCCGTGCGGCGGCAAAGTCGTGTGTGCAAATATGCCGGTTACGGAGCCGTGGAGCCGAGGTTAAGAGCCGTTCGGGCTCTCGAGCGACGCGACAAATGCTATGATAGAGAGGCCGGAGGTGTCAAAATGCCTTAACCATGGCGTACGGGCTTGCTTGACTCGGTGCCGGGAGCCATAGGACGCGTTGGAACCGACCATGCGGCGGCATGGTCGTGTGTGCAAATGTGGCGGTTTTGCGCCGTGGAGCTATGGTTAAGGGCCCTTCAGGCTCTCGGGTGATGGAGAACTCTATGGTGGAGAGGTGAGAGGCATCAAAATGGCTTAACCATGGCGTACGGGTGTGCTTGAACCGGTGCCGAGAGCCGTAGGATGCACAGGATCCGGCCGTGCGCTAGCACAGTCATGTGTGCAATTATGGTTGTTGGAGTCGTGGAGCTATAGTTAAGGGCCGTTCGGGCTCTCAAGTGATGACAAACATTGTGGTGGTGGGGCCGAGGTGTCAAAATGCCTTAACCATGGCATACGGTCGTGCTTGACCTAGTGTCGAGAGCCAGTAGGACACGTAGAAACCGGGCATGCGGTAGCATAGTCGTGTGTGCAAATATGGCAGTTCTAGAGCGGTGGAGCCATGGTTAAGGGCCATTCGGGTTCTTGGGCGGCAACAAATGCTGTGGTCGAGAGGCCAGCGGTGTCAAAACGCCTTAACCAAAGTGCATGGGCGTGCTTGACTTGGTGCGAGGAGCCGTAGGATGCGCAGGAACCGGCCGTGCGCAAAGAAAGTCGTGTGTGCAAATATGGCGGTTACGAGCCGTGGAGCCGAGGTTAAGTGCCGTTCGGGCTCTCAAGTGATGGCAAACGCTATGGTAGAGAGGCCGGAGGTGTCAAAATGCCTTAACCATGGCGTACGGGCATGCTTGACTCGGAGCCGGGAGCCATAAAATGCGTTGGAACCGGCCGTGCGGCGGCATGGTCGAGTGTGCAAATATGGCGGTTTTGGAGCCGTGGAGGCATGGTTAAGGGCCCTTCGGGCTCTTAGGTGATGGAAAACTCTATGGTGGAGAGGTGAGAGGCATCAAAATGGCTTAACCATGGCATACGGGCGTGCTTGACCGGTGCGAGAGCCATAGGATGCACGGGATCCGGCCGTGTGGCAGCACGGTCATGTGTGCAATTATGGATGTTACTGGAGTCGTGGAGCTGTAGTTAAGGGCCGTTCGGGCTCTCGGGTGATGACAAACATTGTGGTGGTGAGGCCGAGGCATCAAAATGCCTTAACCATGGCATACGGTCATGCTTGACCTAGTGTCAAGAGCAGTAGGACACGCACGAACCGGCTGTGCGGTAGCATATTCGTGTGTGCAAATATGGCAGTTCTGGAGCCGTGGAGCCTAGGTTAAGGGCCATTCGGGTTCTCGGCGGCAACAAATGCTTTGTGGTGGATGTAACACCCAGTTTTAAGAACAAAACCAGATATACACCATATGTGAGCCTTAAAAGTCAAATCTCACATATAGCCACAAATGAAAGGTAGTATCAGTAAACAATGCTTAATATTTATAATGTATTTAAAATAAAAGACATAACCTTAGGTAGCAAACAATGGAAAGACGAATTTAATCTCCGGGTGTAGACTCCACTTGGATCCAGGTGACGGTTGATCACAAGCCTAAACTCCTCCCGAGGTGTGGGGGAATAGCAAGAGTGAGTTCATGACGAACTCAACAAGTATAACAAGTGTAATCCCATAACCACATGATCAATGTAACATAAATAATGTAGAGCATAAAATGGTAAACAATGAACATGTTAACAATCGAAAGTCATCATCTATGTAAGGATTCCAAGGCCGCTCGTGTCCTTGAGCAAGGCTAGTATACCAGTTTATTAAACTCTCGTGAGAGGTGTACACTTTCACCACAAGTCGTGATTGCCCTTTTGCCCGAGGTGATCGGCCTCTTGACCCACTTCCAAGGTAGGTTGGCGGGGTCACTACGAAGCTTTTCACTAGTCATTCTAATAAGTAGCAGCCGCTAAGGTTGCAGATTGACCAAATAGATATAGATGCTCTCCTCCGAGAGTGGCACACACATGACCGCAGCCTAGCACACATCACGGCAGGACAAGAGCTATACCTCACTTGGCACCCCCCTCTTGCCCTTTCGGTAAGCTGCTAACGAACTAGAACAGATCAAGATACTGGGCTAAGACCAGAGCCATGTAGTTCTCATGGTTGTACTATAAATCCCGGAGGTTCTCTTACAGATAAATTCTTAAGTTGCTAAAAAGTCATCTTTAACGTTTGTTGCATAAACATTAATCAAGTTACATGATCATGATCATAGAAATCAAACTCAAGCTATACTTGCCTTTCGAAAGCTTGCCATCCAACTTTCCAACTCATCTCATCATCCGTGCATAGCTCCACTTCTAACGATAGCAACAACCATCACAAGCATTATAGAAAAAACCTAGAAGCAATACACCATTCATTATTTATAAAACTAGACAAAGATTTTAAAACATGTAGGGATTGCAACTACGATCGTTGAGCGCAAAAACAACTAAAACAAGATGGTTTAAGAGATATGCAAAATCAATGTAGAGACTAGGAGGATTTGGCAAATGATAGGAATGGAATAAACATGATGGATATGGACTAACTTGGAAGATTTATACAACACAAGGATCTATTGATGAATTATTGTTGATGACTAAGGATATGTGAAGAGGACACATGGAACATATTTTGACAAGTGGTGTGCTAAGGTGTAAAACACCGTGCTGCCAAAATGTGCATGTTGGCGAACAACTAGAAATAGGATCACAAGGAGCAGAGGATAGCAGCTCCAATTGGAAATCCAGTTTGTGGGGCTGTTCTGGACTTCATGTAGTATGTTATAGCAAAAGTTCATGGTAGTTTGACTATCCATTGGCCGGGAAACGTGAATACAAAACGGGTGGCATTGCTGATTTCTGGACAGCAGGAATAGAAGATACTACGGCATTGTTATCTCGGTCATTGTGGCACTTGTGATCAATCCAACTTGCAAAGACATGTGCAAATATATTAGGTACGATACTGTTGAATGGTTTGAGTATTCGGATAGTGGATTAGCGGGGAACGTCAATGCCATTCAGACCTGTAAGTTGACTGGACAGCAGGAACAACAAGCACGAAGATGATGATATCTCTGGAATATGAACTCGTATGGACAAGATATTTTACAGTGATGTGCACAAGGATATAAAACATATTGTGGTTAAGGGCTTGACCACCGGATTGGCGAAACACTGGGAACACGCAAGCCAATCGGCATCAGCACTGCTGCAAGAAAGCGAGAGGCCACAAGCACAAGAACGATTATATCTCTTTTGTCTTGGATCATTTTGCCAAACTGTTTTGCAGGGACATGTGCAACTTAAATAAATACATTGTGGTTGAAGGGTTTGATGACTATAGGTCTGGATCAATGGGAACATCAATGCCAACCGGTAGCATTGCTGCTGTCCGCAATGGACAGAGACATGATTGTTAGGAAACTTTGCCGGAATTTGACCATGCGTATGTCATGGCACGTGTTCTACAGAGTAACATGTAAACAAGATGGAGATCATGATGGGGTCCTCACATCATCATTGGCAGCAGTTGGAGATGAAGGTGATGCCAACCGGAATCGATGATGATGATGTAATAGGGCCTGCGATCAATGGGACAGCGTCAATTCCACTTTGGGTGATGATTCGCACGACATGAGAGACCAAGAGTGGATGAGAGTTGCAAGAGCAGCAAGATCGGAGAGGGAAATAGGCAGGGGCGACCTCACCATGTCATGTACAGAACCGGCACAATTGTCATTTTTTCAACAACGTGATTAGGCTCCGAGAATGATGATGAACGTGGCTGCGATCTCGATTGTCTTCCCGTGTTGCAAGAGAGATCACATATGAGGTGAGGGGATTCATGGCACCGCAGTAGGAGGAAAGAGGCACATCTCACCATAGAGGGCGAGCTCCACACATGACTTGTACAAAGAAGAAACAACATCTGCTGCCTTCTCCAATTGATAGTTCAATCCTCGAGATGAGGATCGCAGCGGCAATCGTAACTCATCGCTGCATGGGGCTCCAATTTTGTGGAGAGAAGGGAGTGGGAGAATGAGGAGATGGGGGCGTCCATGGAAGATGAGGAGATGGAGGATGCGCATCTGTGTTGCGAGGAGAGAGGAGGAGGCGCATGGCTGGTTTCAAGAGTCTTTCACTCATGTAATTAGAGAGTGCTAAATATAGGAGAATAAAGAAGGATTCTAAAGGGAGTTAAGGAAGGGCATTTGCTGCGTTTTACGCATGGAAGGAAAGGGAAGGAGGCGGCATCATCTAGACTAGATGGCGACCCGGGGGTGATGTCCATTTGTTGTGCGTGATGGAGGGAGAGAGAGTGGAGAATATATGGCTGCTGTTATGTGCATGCATGTCATTGAAAAAGAATGGAGTGAAGGAGCACACATAAGTGAGATTGGAAGAAAGGAATGAATGCACATATTTTTGCATGAGGAGAAAGAATTGGCGTGGGCGTAGCATGATGAGAAATGCCTGTTCTTAATTCCTTTACTCATGGATTTGAGAGGAGATGGAATCCGATGGAGTGAAGTGGAAATTTAGGGAGAGAAGGGACCATTTGATTAAGGGGAGAACTAATGTAGTTGTCTCCGCATGTAGGAAGCAAAGGGCCACCGACCGTTGAGAATAGAGTTGTGGCATTTCCACATGAAGGAGAGGTGGAGGGGCTGGTTTGGACTTTGTCCAAGATGTGGAGAGAATTTGGATGTGTTGACTAAACATGGATTCATTAGCAAAAAGAGGAGTGCAGGTTGTCATAAACATAGATGAAAGCGTGGACTCCACCCATTTTAAGATTCATTTGTATCAATAGATGAGAGATGAGAAAAGAATGGTCCAAAGAATTCATAACACGAAATAGAGTGAGAGATCATAGAAGAAAAAGAAAAAGAAGAGAAAGAGAGAATAGATCATGCTAGATTTTGTAGGATATCGACAAAAGAATTGATTGAGTTTTAGATATTGATCTGATATTTGGAGAGGTGAAGATGGGATCAACTTTAGGCGTATTTTAAAAACATAAATTCATTTTTCAAACATAAACACTATGCAAAGGCATGAATGCAACAAACCATTAAATTGATTTGCAAAAATTTTAGAAACTCACATTTTACACTATCTAAATTATCAACAACTGAACTAAAGTTGTGAATTTAGAAAATAATAAAATCATTTTACACTATTTAGTGTTGTCTAAGTCACATTCCAAAATAGGAATTTTGGGGTGTGACAAAGTGGAGAGGCTAGAGGTGTCAAAATGCCTTAACCATGGCGTACGGAGGCATGCTTGACTCGGTCACCCGGGAGCCATAGGATGCGTTAGGCCCACCCGTGCGGCGGCATGGTCGTGTGTGCAAATATGGCAGTTACGGGAGCCGTGAGCCGAGGTTAAGGGCCGTTCGGGCTCTCGGGCGACGACAAATGCTGTGGTGGAGAGGCCAGAGGTGTCAAAATGCCTTAACCATGGCGTACGGGCTTGCTTGACTCGGTCTTAGGGAGCCATAGGACGCGTTGGAACCGACCATGCAGCACCATGGTCGTGTGTGCAAATGTGGCGCGTTCGCCGTGGAGCCATGGTTAAGGGCCCTTCGGGCTCTCGGGTGATGGAAAACTCTATGGTGGAGAGGTGAGAGGCATCAAAATGGCTTAACCATGGCGTACGGGTGTGCTTGAACCGGTGCCAAGAGCCGTAGGATGCACGGGATCCGGCCGTGCGCTAGCACGTGTGTGTGCAATTATGGATGTTCAGGAGTCGTGGGCTATAGTTAAGGGCCGTTCGGCTCTCAAATGATGACAAACATTGTGGTGGTGGGGCCGAGGTGTCAAAATGCCTTAACCATGGCATACGGTCGTGCTTGACCTAGTGTCGAGAGCTGTAGGACACGTAGGAACCGGGCGTGCGGTAGCATAGTCGTGTGTGCAAATATGGCGGTTCTAGAGCGGTGGAGCCATGGTTAAGGGCCATTCGGGTTCTTGGGCGGCTACAAATGCTTGTGGTCGAGAGGCCGGCGGTGTCAAACGCCTTAACCATAGTGCATGGGCATGCTTGACTTGGTGCGAGGAGCCGTAGGATGCGCATAGGAACCGGCCGTGCGGCGAGAAAGTCGTGTGTGCAAATATGGCAATTCCGGAGCCGTGGAGCCGAGGTTAAGTGCCATTCGGGCTCTCGAGTGATGGCAAACGCTATGGTAGAGAGGCCGAGGTGTCAAAATGCCTTAACCATGGCGTACGGGCATGCTTGACTCGAGCCGGGAGCCATAAAATGCGTTGGAACCGACCATGCGGCAAAGCATGGTCAAGTGTGCGAATATGGCGGTTTTGGAGCCGTGGAGGCATGGTTAAGGGCCCTTCGTGGCTCTCGGGTGATGGAAAACTCTATGGTGGAGAGGTGAGAGGCATCAAAATGGCTTAACCATGGCGTACATGCGTGCTTGACCCGGTGCCGAGAGCCATAGGATGCACGGGATCCGGCCGTGCGGCAAAGCACGGTCGTGTGCAATTATGGATGTTCGAGTCGTGGAGCCGTAGTTAAGGGCCGTTCGGTCTCTCGGGTGATGACAAACATTGTGGTGGTGAGGCCAGGCATCAAAACGCCTTAACCATGGCATACGGTCATGCTTGACCTAGTGTCGAGAGCTATAGGACACGCACGAACCAGGCTGTGCGGTAGCATATTCGTGTGTGCAAATATGGCGGTTCTAGAGCTATGGAGCCATGGTTAAGGGCCATTCGGGTTCTCGGCGGCAACAAATGCTTTGTGGTGGAGAGGCTAGAGGTGTCAAAATGCCTTAACCAATGCGTACGGGCCTGCTTGACTCCGTGCCAGGAGCCATAGGATGCGTTGGAACTGACCGTGTGGCAGCATGGTCGTGTGTGCAAATATGGCAGTTCTGGAGCCATGGAGCCAAGGTTAAGGGCTGTTTAGGCTCTCGAGCGATGGCAAATGCTATGGTAGAGAGCCAAGGTTAAGGGCAGTTTTGCAGCCGTGGAGCTGTGGTTAAGGGCCCTTCAGGCTCTCGGGTGATGAAAAACTCTATGGTGGAGAGGTGAGAGGCATCAAAATGGCTTAACCATGGTGTACGGGCATGCTTGACCCGGTGCCGAGAGCCGTAGGATGCACAGGATCCGGGCTTGCGCGGCACGGTCGTGTGTGCAATTATGGATGTTCGAGTCGTGGAGCTATAGTTAAGGGCCGTTCGGGCTCTCGGGTGATGACAAATATTGTGGTGGTGAGGCCGGGCGTCAAAATGCCTTAACCATGGCATACGGTCGTGCTTGACCTAGTGTCGAGAGCTATAGGACATGCAGGAACTGGCTGTGCGGTAGCATAGACGTGTGTGCAAATATGGCAATTCTAGAGTTGTGGAGCCATGGTTAAGGGCCATTCGGGTTCTCGGGGGCGGTAATAAACGCCGTGGGTGGAGAGGCCAAAGGTGTTAAAATGCCTTAACCATGGTGCATGGGCGTGCTTGACTTGGTGCGAGGAGCCGTAGGACGCATAGGAACCGGCCGTGCGGCAAAGAAAGTCGTGTGTCCAAATATGGCGGTTCTGGAGCCATGGAGCCGAGGTTAAGGGCCGTTCGGGCTCTTGAGCGACGACAAACGCTATGGTAGAGAGGCCGAGGTGTCAAAATTCCTTAACCATGGCGTACGGGCTTGCTTGACTCGGTCGGAGCCATAGGACGCGTTGGAACCGACCATGCGGCGGATGGTCATCTCGTGCAAATGTGGCGGTTTACTACCGTGGAGCCATGGTTAAGGGCCCTTTAGGCTCTCGGGTGATGGAAAACTCTATGGTGGAGAGGTGAGAGGCATCAAAATGGCTTAACAAAGGCGTACGGGTGTGCTTGAACCGGTGCCGAGAGCCGTAGGATGCACAGGATCCGGCCGTGCGCCAGCACAGTCGTGTGTGCAATTATTTATCTTCTGGAGTCGTGGAGCTATAGTTAAGGGCCGTTCGGGCTCTCGGGTGATGACAAACATTGTGGTGGTGGGGCCAGAGGTGTCAAAACACCTTAACCATGGCATACGGTTGTGCTTGACCTAGTGTCGAGAGCTGTAGGACACGTAGGAACCGGCTGTGCGGTAGCATAGTCGTGTGTGCAAATATGGCAGTTCTAGAGCGGTGGAGCCATGGTTAAGGGCCATTCGGGTTCTTGGGCGGCAACAAATGATGTGGTCAAGAGGCCAGCGGTGTCAAAACACCTTAACCATAGTGCATGGGCGTGGTTGACTTGGTGCGAGGAGCCGTAAGATGCGCAGGAACCGGCCGTGCGCGGCAAAGAAAAGTCGTTGTGCAAATATGGCGGTTACGGAGCCGTGGAGCCAAGGTCAAGTGCCGTTCGGGCTCTCGAGTGACGGCAAACGCTATGGTAGAGGCCGAGGTGTCAAAATGTCTTAACCATGGCGTACGGCACGCTTGACTCGAGCCGGAGCCATAAAATACGTTGGAACCGACCGTGCGGCAACATGGTCGAGTGTGCAAATATGGCAGTTTTGGAGCCGTGGAGGCATGGTTAAGGGCCCTTTAGGCTCTCAGGTGATGGAAAACTCTTTGGTGGAGAGGTGAGAGGCATCAAAATGGCTTAACCGTGGCGTACATGCGTGCTTGACCCGGTGCCGAGAGCCATAGGATGCACAGGATCCGACCGTGCGCGCGGCACGATCGTGTGTGCAATTATGGATGTTAAAGAGTCGTGGAGCTGTAGTTAAGGGCCGTTCGGGCTCTCGGGTGATGACAAACATTGTGGTGGTGAGGCCGGAGGCATCAAAATGCCTTAACCATGGCATACGGTCATGCTTGACCTAGTGTCAAGAGCTGTAGGACACGCACGAACCGGGCATGCGGTAGCATAGTCGTGTGTGCAAATATGGTAGTTCTAGAGCCGTGGAGCCATGGTTAAGGGCCATTCGGGTTCTCGGCGGCAACAAACGCTATGGTGGAGAGGCTAGAGGTGTCAAAATGCCTTAACCATGGCGTACGGGCATGCTTGACTCGGTACGGGAGCCATAGGATGCGTTGGAACCGACCGTGCGGGGCATGGTCGTGTGTGCAAATATGGCGGTTACGGAGCCGTGGAGCCAAGGTTAAGGGCCGTTCGGGCTCTCGAGCGATGGCAAACGCTATGGTAGAGAGGCCAGAGGTGTCAAAATGCCTTAACCATGGCGTACGGGCATGCTTGACTCGGTCTTAGAGCCATAGGATGCGTTGGAACCGACCGTGCGGCGATGGTCGTGTGTGCAAATATGGCGGTTTTGCGGCCGTGGAGCTGTGGTTAAGGGCCCTTCGGGCTCTCGGATGATGAAAAACTCTATGGTGGAGAGGTGATAGGCATCAAAATGGCTTAACCATGGCGTACGGGCGTGCTTGACCCGGTCTTAGAGAGCCGTAGGATGCACGGATCCGGGCTGTGCGGCAGCACGAGTCGTGTGTGCAATTATGGATGTTCGGAGTCGTGGAGCTATAGTTAAGGGCTGTTCGGGCTCTCGGGTGATGACAAATATTGTGGTGGTGAGGCCGGAGGTGTCAAAACGCCTTAACCATGGCATACGGTCGTGCTTGACCTAGTGTCGAGAGCTATAGCACATGCAGGAACCGGCCATGCGGTAGCATAGTCGTGTGTGCAAATATGGCGGTTCTAGAGGCGTGGAGCCATGGTTAAGGGCCATTCGGGTTCTCGGGTGGTAATAAACGCTGTGGTGGAGAGGCTTAAGGTGTTAAAATGTCTTAACCATGGTGCATGGGCGTGCTTGACTTGGTGCGAGGAGCCGTAGGACGCATAGGAACCGCCGTGCGCGGCAAAGAAAAGTCGTGTGTGCAAATATGGCGGTTCGGAGCCGTGGAGCCGAGGTTAAGGGCCGTTCGGGCTCTCGAGCAACGACAAACACTATGTTAGAGAGGCCGAGGTGTCAAAATGCCTTAACCATGGCGTACGGGCTTGCTTGACTCGGTCTTGGGAGCCATAGGACGCGTTGGAACCGACCATGCGGCAAAGCATGGTCGTGTGTGTGCAAATGTGGCGGTTTTCTTGCCGTGGAGCCATGGTTAAGGGCCCTTCAGGCTCTCGGGTGATGGAAAACTCTATGGTGGAGAGGTGAGAGGCATCAAAATGGCTTAACCATGGCGTACGGGTGTGCTTGAACCGGTGCCGAGAGCCGTAGGATGCACATGATCCGACCGTGCGCCAGCACAGTCGTGTGTGCAATTATGGATGTTCTGGAGTCGTGGAGCTATAGTTAAGGGCCGTTTGGGCTCTCGGGTGATGACAAACGTGTCAAAACGCCTTAACCATGGCATACGGTCGTGCTTGACCTAGTGTCGAGAGCGGTAGGACACGTAGGAACCGGCTGTGTGGTAGCATAGTCGTGTGTGCAAATATGGCAGTTCTAGAGCGGTGGAGCCATGGTTAAGGGCCATTCGGGTTCTTGGGCGGCAACAAATGCTGTGGTCGAGAGGCCAGCGGTGTCAAAATGCCTTAACCATAGTGCATGGGCGTGGTTGACTTGGTGCGAGGAGCCGTAGGATGCGCAGGAACCGAAGCGTGGCGGCAAAGAAAGTCGTGTGTGCAAATATGGCGGTTACGAGCTGTGGAGCCGAGGTTAAGTGCCGTTCAGGCTCTCGAGTGATGGCAAACGCTATGGTAGAGAGGCCAGAGGTGTCAAAATGTCTTATCCATAGCATACAGGCATACTTGACTCAGAGCCGGGAGCCATAAAATGCGTTGGAACGACCGTGCGGCAGCATGGTCGAGTGTGCAAATATGGCAGTTTTGGAGCCGTGGAGGCATGGTTAAGGGCCCTTCAGGCTCTCAGGTGATGGAAAACTCTTTGGTGGAGAGGTGAGAGGCATCAAAATGGCTTAACCATGGCGTACGGGCATGCTTGACCCGGTGCCGAGAGCCATAGGATGCACGGGGATCCGGCCGTGCGGCAAACGACGTGTGTGCAATTATGGATGTTCTAGAGTCGTGGAGCTGTAGTTAAGGGCCGTTCGGGCTCTCGGGTGATGACAAACATTGTGGTGGTGAGGCCGAGGCATCAAAACGCCTTAACCATGGCATACGATCATGCTTGACCTAGTGTCAAGAGCTGAGGACACGCACGAACCGGCCAGTGCGGTAGCATATTCGTGTGTGCAAATATGGCGTTCTAGAGCTATGGAGCCATGGTTATGGGCCATTCGAGGTTCTCGAGCGGCAACAAACGCTGTGGTGGAGAGGCTAGAGGTGTCAAAATGCCTTAACCATGGCGTACGGGCATGCTTGACTCGGTGCCGGGAGCCATAGGATGCGTTGGAACCGACCGTGCGGCAAAGCATGGTCGTGTGTGCAAATATGGCGGTTCGGAGCCGTGGAGCCAAGGTTAAGGGCCGTTCGGCTCTCGAGCGATGGCAAACGCTATGGTAGAGAGGCCGGAGGTGTCAAAATGCCTTAACCATGGCGTACGGGCATGCTTGACTCGGTGCCGAGAGCCATAGGATGCGTTGGAACCGACCGGCGGCGGCATGGTCGTGTGTGCAAATATGGCGGTTTGCGGCCCCGTGGAGCCGTGGTTAAGGGCCCTTCGGGCTCTCGGGTGATGAAAAACTCTATGGTGGAGAGGTGAGAGGCATCAAAATGGCTTAACCATGGCGTACGGGCGTGCATGACCCGGTGCGAGAGCCGTAGGATGCGAGAGGATCCGGCGGCACGTGCGGCAACACGATCGCGTGTGCAATTATGGATGTTCGGAGTCGTGGAGCTATAGTTAAGGGCCGTTCGGGCTCTCGGGTAATGACAAATATTGTGGTGGTGAGGCCGGGGCGTCAAAACGCCTTAACCATGGCATACGGTCGTGCTTGACCTAGTGTCGAGAGCTATAGGACATGCAGGAGGAACCGGCCGTGCGGTAGCATAGTCGTGTGTGCAAATATGGCGCTTCTAGAGCGTGGAGCCATGGTTAAGGGCCATTCAAGTTCTCGGGCAGTAATAAACGCTGTGGTGGAGAGGCCAAAGGTGTTAAAACGCCTTAACCATGGTGCATGGGCGTGCTTGACTTGGTGCGAGGAGCCGTAGGACGCATCGGAACCGGCCGTGCGGCAGCAAAGTCGTGTGTGCAAATATGGCAGTTCTGGAGCCGTGGAGCCGAGGTTAAGGGCCGTTCGGGCTCTCGGCGACGACAAACGCTATGGTAGAGAGGCCGAGGTGTCAAAATGCCTTAACCATGGCGTACGGGCTTGCTTGACTCGGTGCGGGAGCCATAGGACGCGTTGAACCGACCATGCGGCGGCATGGTCGTGTGTGCAAATGTGGCAGCTTTGCCGTGGGAGCCATGGTTAAGGGCCCTTCAGGCTCTCGGGTGATGGAAAACTCTATGGTGGAGAGGTGAGAGTTATCAAAATGGCTTAACCATGGCATACAGGTGTGCTTGAACCGGTGCCGAGAGCCGTAGGATGCACAGGATCCGGCCGTGCGCCAGCACAGTCGTGTGTGCAATTATGGATGTTCTGGAGTCGTGGAGCTATAGTTAAGGGCCGTTCGAGCTCTCGGGTGATGACAAACATTGTGGTGGTGGGGCCAGATGTGTCAAAATGCCTTAACCATGGCATACGGTCATGCTTGACCTAGTGTTGAGAGCTGTAGGACACGTAGGAACCGGCTGTGCGGTAGCATAGTCGTGTGTGCAAATATGGCAGTTCTAGAGCGGTGGAGCCATGGTTAAGGGCCATTCGGGTTCTTGGGCGGCAACAAATGCTGTGGTCAAGAGGCCAGCGGTGTCAAAACGCCTTAACCATAGTGCATGGGCGTGCTTGACTTGGTGCGAGGAGCCGTAGGATGCACAGGAATCGGCCGTGCGGCAGCAAAGTCGTGTGTGCAAATATGGCGGTTCTGGAGCCGTGGAGCCGAGGTTAAGTGTCGTTCGTGCTCTCGAGTGATGGCAAACGCTATGGTAGAAAGGCCGGAGGTTTTCAAAATGCCTTAACCATGGCGTACGGGCATGCTTGACTCGGCCGGGAGCCATAAAATGCGTTGGAACCGGCCGTGCGGGGCAAAGATGGTCGAGTGTGCAAATATGGCGGTTTGGAGCCGTGGAGGCATGGTTAAGGGCCCTTCGGGCTCTCGGGTGATGGAAAACTCTATGGTGGAGAGGTGAGAGGCATCAAAATGGCTTAACCATGGCATACGGGCGTGCTTGACCTGGTGCCGAGAGCCATAGGATGCACAGGATCCGGCCGTGCGGCAGCAGAGTCGTGTGTGCAATTATGGATGTTCGAGTCGTGGAGCTGTAGTTAAGGGCCGTTCGGCTCTCGGGTGATGACAAACATTGTGGTGGTGAGGCCGGAGGCATCAAAATGCCTTAACCATGGCATACGGTCATGCTTGACCTAGTGTCAAGAGCGTCAGAGGACACGCACGAACCGGGCCGTGCGGTAGCATATTCGTGTGTGCAAATATGGCAGTTCTAGAGCTGTGGAGCCATGGTCAAGGGCCATTCAGGTTCTCAGGCGGCAACAAACGCTGTGGTGGAGAGGCTAGAGGTGTCAAAATGCCTTAACCATGCCGTACGGACATGCTTGACTCAGTGCCGAGAGCCATAGGATGCGTTGGAACCGACCGTGCGGCAGCATGGTCGTGTGTGCAAATATGGCAGTTCTGGAGCCGTGGAGCCAAGGTTAAGGGCCGTTCAGGCTCTCGAGCAATGGCAAACGCTATGGTAGAGAGGCCAGAGGTGTCAAAATGCCTTAACCATGGCGTACGGGCATGCTTGACTCGTCAGAGAGCCATAGGATGCGTTGGAACCGGCCGGTGCGGCAGCATGGTCGTGTGTGCAAATATGGCGGTTTGCGGCCGTGGAGGCGTGGTTAAGGGCCCTTCAGGGCTCTCGGGTGATGAAAAACTCTATGGTGGAGAGGTGAGAGGCATCAAAATGGCTTAACCATGGCGTACGGGCGTGCATGACCCGGTGCCGAGAGCCGTAGGATGCAGAGGATCCGGCTGTGCGGCAACACAGTCGCGTGTGCAATTATGGATGTTCTGGAGTCGTGGAGCTATAGTTAAGGGCCGTTCGGGCTCTCGGGTAATGACAAATATTGTGGTGGTGAGGCCAGAGGCGTCAAAACGCCTTAACCATGGCATACGGTCGTGCTTGACCTAGTGTCGAGAGCTATAGGACATGCAGGAACCGGGCCGTGCGGTAGCATAGTCGTGTGTGCAAATATGGCGGTTCTAGAGCGTGGAGCCATGGTTAAGGGCCATTCAAGTTCTCGGGCGTCATAAACGTGGTGGAGAGGCCAAAGGTGTTAAAACGCCTTAACCATGGTGCATGGGCGTGCTTGACTTGGTGCGAGGAGCGTAGGACGATCGGAACCGGCCGTGCGGCGGCAAGCAAAGTCGTGTGTGCAAATATGGCGGTTACGGAGCCGTGGAGCCGAGGTTAAGGGCCGTTCGTGCTCTCGAGCGACGACAAACGCTATGGTAGAGAGGCCGGAGGTGTCAAAATGCCTTAACCATGGCGTACGGGCTTGCTTGACTCGGTCGGGAGCCATAGGACGCGTTGGCCCGGCCATGCGGCGGCATGGTCGTGTGTGCAAATGTGGCGTTTTGGAGCCGTGGAGCCATGGTTAAGGGCCCTTCGGGCTCTCGGGTGATGGAAAACTCTATGGTGGAGAGGTGAGAGTTATCAAAATGGCTTAACCATGGCATACGGTGTGCTTGAACCGTGCCGAGAGCCGTAGGATGCACGGGATCCGGCCGTGCGCGGCACGAGTCGTGTGTGCAATTATGGATGTTCTGAGTCGTGGAGCTATAGTTAAGGGCCGTTCGAGCTCTCGGGTGATGACAAACATTGTGGTGGTGGGGCCGAGATGTGTCAAAATGCCTTAACCATGGCATACGGTCATGCTTGACCTAGTGTTGAGAGCCATGTAGGACACGTAGGAACCGGCATCGCGGTAGCATAGTCGTGTGTGCAAATATGGCGGTTCTAGAGCGGTGGAGCCATGGTTAAGGGCCATTCGGGTTCTTGGGTGGCAACAAATGCTGTGGTCAAGAGGCCAGCGGTGTCAAAACGCCTTAACCATAGTGCATGGGCGTGCTTGACTTGGTGCGAGAGCCGTAGGATGCACAGGATCCGGCCGTGCGGCAGCACAGTCGTGTGTGCAATTATGGCGCTTCTACGGAGCCGTGGAGCCAAGGTTAAGGGCCATTCGGGCTCTCGAGCGATGGCAAACGCTATGGTAGAGAGGCCCGAGGTGTCAAAATGCCTTAACCATGGCGTACGGGCATGCTTGACTCGGTCTTGAGAGCCATAGGATGCGTTGGAACCGACCGTGCGGCAAGATGGTCGTGTGTGCAAATATGGCAGTTTTGCGCCGTGGAGCCGTGGTTAAGGGCCCTTCGGGCTCTCGGGTGATGAAAAACTCTATGGTGGAGAGGTGAGAGGCATCAAAATGGCTTAACCATTGCGTACGGGCATGCTTGACCCGGTGCCGAGAGCCGTAGGATGCACCGGATCCGGGCCGTGCGGCAGCACGACAGTCGTGTGTGCAATTATGGATGTTCAGAGTCGTGGAGCTATAGTTAAGGGCCGTTCGGGCTCTCGGGTGATGACAAATATGGTGGTGGTGAGGCCAGAGGCGTCAAAACGCCTAAACCATGGCATACGGTCGTGCTTGACCTAGTGTCGAGAGCTATAGGACATGCGAGGAACCGGGCTGTGAGGTAGCATAGTCGTGTGTGCAAATATGGCGCTTCTAGAGCCGTGGAGCCATGGTTAAGGGCCATTCGGGTTCTCGGGCGGTAATAAACGCTGTGGTGGAGAGGCCAAAGGTGTTATAATGCCTTAACCATGGTGCATGGGCGTGCTTGACTTGGTGCGAGGAGCCGTAGGACGCATAGGAACCGGCCGTGCGGCAAAGTCGTGTGTGCAAATATGGCGCTTCGGAGCCGTGGAGCCGAGGTTAAGGGCCATTCAGGCTCTCGAGCGACAACAAACGCTATGGTAGAGAGGCCAGAGGTGTCAAAATGCCTTAACCATGGCGTACGGGCTTGCTTGACTAAGTGCCGGGAGCCATAAGACGCGTTGGAACCGACCATGCGGCAGCATGGTCGTGTGTGCAAATGTGGCAGTTTTACTGCCGTGGAGCCATGGTTAAGGGCCCTTCAGGCTCTCGGGTGATGGAAAACTCTATGATGGAGAGGTGAGAGGCATCAAAATGGCTTAACCATGGCGTACGGGTGTGCTTGAACCGGTGCCGAGAGCCGTAGGATGCACAGGGATCCGGCCGTGCGCCAAAGACAAGCCGTGTGTGCAATTATGGATGTTCGAGTCGTGGAGCTATAGTTAAGGGCCGTTCGGGCTCTCGGGTGATGACAAACATTGTGGTGGTGGGGCCAGAGGTGTGAAAATGCCTTAACCATGGCATACGGTCGTGCTTGACCTAGTGTCGAGAGCTGTAGGACACGTAGGAACCGGCTGTGCGGTAGCATAGTCGTGTGTGCAAATATGGCAGTTCTAGAGCGGTGGAGCCATGGTTAAGGGCCATTCGGGTTCTTGGGCAGCAATAAATGCTGTGGTCGAGAGGCTAGCGGTGTCAAAACGCCTTAACCATAGTGCATGGGCATGCTTGACTTGGTGCGAGGAGCCGTAGGATGCGTAGGAACCGGCCGTGCGGCAGCAAAGTCGTTTGTGCAAATATGGCAGTTCTGGAGCCGTGGAGCCGTGGTTAAGTGCCGTTCAGGCTCTCGAGTGATGGCAAACGCTATGGTAGAGAGGCCAGAGGTGTCAAAAATGCCTTAATCATGGCGTACGTGCATGCTTGACTCGTAGCCGGGAGCCATAAATGCGTTGGAACCGACGTGCGGCGGCATGGTCGAGTGTGCAAATATGGCGCTTTTGGAGCCGTGGAGGCATGGTTAAGGGCCCTTCGGGCTCTCGGCTAATGGAAAACTCTATGGTGGAGAGGTGAGAGGCATCAAAATGGCTTAACCATGGCGTACGGGCGTGCTTGACCCGGTCCGAGAGCCATAGGATGCACAGATCCGACGTGTGGCAAAGACACGTTGTGTGTGCAATTATGGATGTTCGAGTCGTGGAGCTGTAGTTAAGGGCCGTTCGGGCTCTCGGGTGATGACAAACATTGTGGTGGTGAGGCCAGAGGCATCAAAACGCCTTAACCATGGCATACGGTCATGCTTGACCTAGTGTCAAGAGCATAGGACACGCACGAACCGGGCCGTGCGTAGCATATTCATGTGTGCAAATATGGCGCTTCTAGAGCCGTGGAGCCATGGTTAAGGGCCATTCGTGTTCTCGGCGGCAACAAACGCTATGGTGGAGAGGCTAGAGGTGTCAAAATGCCTTAACCATGCCGCACGGACATGCTTGACTCGGTGCCGAGCCATAGGATGCGTTGGAACGGACCGTGCGCAGATGGTCGTGTGTGCAAATATGGCGCTTCCGGAGCCGTGGAGCCAAGGTTAAGGGCCGTTCGTGCTCTCGAGCGATGGCAAACACTATGGTAGAGAGGCCAGAGTGTCAAAATGCCTTAACCCCGCGTACGGGCATGCTTGACTCAAGTGCCAAGAGCCATAGGATGCGTTGGAACCGACCGTGCGGCGGATGGTCGTGTGTGCAAATATGGCGCTTTGCGCCGTGGAGCTGTGGTTAAGGGCCCTTCGAGGCTCTCGGGTGATGAAAAACTCTATGGTGGAGAGGTGAGAGGCATCAAAATGGCTTAACCATGGCGTACGGCATGCTTGACCCGGTCCGAGAGCCATAGGATGCACCGATCCCATTGCAAAAGACAAGTCGTGTGTGCAATTATGGATGTTCGAGTCGTGGAGCTATAGTTAAGGGCCGTTCGGGCTCTCGGGTGATAACAAATATTGTGGTGGTGAGGCCAGAGGTGTCAAAACACCTTAACCATGGCATACGATCGTGCTTGACCTAGTGTCGAGAGCTATAGGACATGCGGGAACCGGGCAGGCAAGAGCATAGTCGTGTGTGCAAATATGGCAGTTCTAGAGCTGTGGAGCCATGGTTAAGGGCCATTCGGGTTCTCGAGCGGTAATAAATGCTATGGTGGAGTGGCCAAAGGTGTTAAAACGCCTTAACCATGGTGCATGGGCGTGCTTGACTTTGTGCGAGGAGCCGTAGGACGCATAGTAACCGGCCGTGCGGCAGCAAAGTCGTGTGTGCAAATATGGCAGTTCTGGAGCCGTGGAGCCGAGGTTAAGGGCCGTTCAGGCTCTCGAGCGATGACAAACGCTATGGTAGAGAGGCCGAGGTGTCAAAATGCCTTAACCATGGCGTACGAGCTTGCTTGACTCAAAGGCCGGAGCCATAGGACGCGTTGGAACCGACCATGCGGCAGCATGGTCATGTGTGCAAATGTGGCGCTTTTACCGCGGTGGAGCCATGGTTAAGGGCCCTTCAGGCTCTTGGGTGATGGAAAGCTCTATGGTGGAGAGGTGAGAGGCATCAAAATGGCTTAACCATGGCGTACGGGTGTGCTTGAACCGGTGCCGAGAGCCGTAGGATGCACAGATCCGGCCGTGCGCTTGAAAGACAGTCGTGTGTGCAATTATGGATGTTCCGAGTCGTGGAGCTATAGTTAAGGGCCGTTCGGGCTCTTGGGTGATGACAAACATTGTGGTGGTGGGGCCAGAGGTGTCAAAACGCCTTAACCATGGCATACGGTCGTGCTTGACCTAGTGTCGAGAGCTGTAGGACACGTAGGAACCGGCTGTGCGGTAGCATAGTTGTGTGTGCAAATATGGCAGTTCTAGAGCGGTGGAGCCATGGTTAAGGGCCATTCGGGTTCTTGGGCTGCAACAAATGCTGTGGTTGAGAGGCCAGCGGTGTCAAAATGCTTTAACCATAGTGCATGGGCGTGCTTGACTTGGTGCGAGGAGCCGTAGGATGCGCAGGAACCGGCCGTGCGGCAGCAAAGTCGTGTGTGCAAATATGGCAGTTCTGGAGCCGTGGAGCCGAGGTTAAGTGCCGTTCAGGCTCTCGAGTGACGGCAAACGCTATGGTAGAGAGGCCAGAGGTGTCAAAATGCCTTAACCATGGCGTACAGGCATGCTTGACTCCGAGCCGGGAGCCATAAAATGTGTTGGAACCGACCGTGCGGCAGCAGGGTCGAGTGTGCAAATATGGCAGTTTTGGAGCCGTGGAGGCATGGTTAAGGGCCCCTCAGGCTCTCAGGTGATGGAAAACTCTATGGTGGAGAGGTGAGAGGCATCAAAATGGCTTAACCATGGCGTACAGGCGTGCTTGACCCGGTGCCGAGAGCCATAGGATGCACAGGATCCGACCGTGCGGCAGCACAGTCGTGTGTGCAATTATGGATGTTCTGGAGTCGTGGAGCTGTAGTTAAGGGCCGTTCGTGCTCTCGGTGATGACAAACATTGTGGTGGTGAGGCCGAGGCATCAAAAAGCCTTAACCATGGCATACGCTCATGCTTGACCTAGTGTCAAGAGCCGTAGGACACGCACGAACCGGCTATGCGGTAGCATATTCGTGTGTGCAAATATGGCAGCTTCTAGAGCTGTGGAGCCATGGTTAAGGGCCATTCAGTTCTCAGCGGCAACAAACACCGTGGTGGAGAGGCTAGAGGTGTCAAAATGCCTTAACCATGGTGTACGGGCATGCTTGACTCAAAGGCCAGGAGCCATAGGATGCGTTGGAATTGACCGTGCGGCGGATGGTCGTGTGTGCAAATATGGCAGGATTCGGAGCCGTGGAGCCAAGGTTAAGGGCCGTTCGTGCTCTCGAGCGATGGCAAACGCTATGGTAGAGAGGCCGAGGTGTCAAAATGCCTTAACCATGGCGTACGGGCATGCTTGACTCGTCTTACTTGAGAGCCATAGGATGCGTTGGAACCGACCGTGGCGGCAAGCATGGTCGTGTGTGCAAATATGGCGTTTTGCGGCCGTGGAGCTGTGGTTAAGGGCCCTTCGGCTCTCGGGTGATGAAAAACTCTATGGTGGAGAGGTGAGAGGCATCAAAATGGCTTAACCATGGTGTAGGGCGTGCTTGACCCGGTGCCGAGAGCCGTAGGGGATGCACAGGATCCTACCAGGCAGCAAAGACGTGTGTGCAATTATGGATGTTCTGGGGTCGTGGAGCTATAGTTAAGGGCCGTCGGGCTCTGGGTGATGACAAATATTGTGGTGGTGAGGCCGAGGCGTCAAAATGCCTTAACCATGGCATACGGTCGTGCTTGACCTAGTGTCGAGAGCTATAGGACATGCAGGAACTGGCTGTGCGGTAGCATAGTCGTGTGTGCAAATATGGCAGTTCTAGAGCTGTGGAGCCATGGTTAAGAGCCATTCGGGTTCTCGAGTGGTAATCAATGCTGTGATGGAGAGGCCAAAGGTGTTAAAATGCCTTAACCATAGTGCATGGGCGTGATTGACTTGGTGCGAGGAGCCGTAGGACGATAGGAACCGCCGTGCGGCAAAGAAAGTCGTGTGTGCAAATATGGCAGTTCTAGAGCCGTGGAGCCGAGGTTAAGGGCCGTTCAGGCTCTCGAGCGATGACAAACGCTATGGTAGAGAGGCCAGAGGTGTCAAAATGCCTTAACCATGGCGTACGGGCTTGCTTGACTCAGTGTCGGGAGCCATAGGACGCGTTGGAACCGACCATGCGGCAGCATGGTCGTGTGTGCAAATGTGGCGCTTTTATCGCCGTGGAGCCATGGTTAAGGGCATTTCAGGCTCTCGGGTGATGGAAAACTCTATGGTGGAGAGGTGAGAGGCATCAAAATGGCTTAACCATGGCGTACGGTGTGCATGAACCGGTGCCGAGAGCCGTAGGATGCACAGATCCGGCCGTGCGCCAAAGACAGTCGTGTGTGCAATTATGGATGTTCTCGAGTCGTGAGCTATAGTTAAGGGCCATTCGTGCTCTCGGGTGATTACAAACATTGTGGTGGTGGGGCCAGAGGTGTCAAAACGCCTTAACCATGGCATACGGTCGTGCTTGACCTAGTGTCGAGAGCCGTAGGACACGTAGGAACCGGGCCGTGCGCCAGCACAGTCGTGTGTGCAAATATGGATGTTCTAGAGCGGTGGAGCCATGGTTAAGGGCCATTCGGGTTCTTGGGTGGCAACAAATGCTGTGGTCGAGAGGCCAGCGGTGTCAAAACGCCTTAACCATAGTGCATGGGTGTGCTTGACTTGGTGCGAGGAGCCGTAGGATGCGCAGGAACCGTCGTGCGGAAAAAAAGTCGTGTGTGCAAATATGGCGCCTGGAGCCGTGAGCCGAGGTTAAGTGCCATTCGGCTCTTGAGTGATGGCAAATGCTATGGTAGAGAGGCCGAGGTGTCAAAATGCCTTAACCATGGCGTACAGCATGCTTGACTCGAGCCCGGAGCCATAAATGCGTTGAACCGACCGTGCGGGCAAAGATGGTCGAGTGTGCAAATATGGCAGCTTTTGGAGCCGTGGAGGCATGGTTAAGGGCCCTTTAGGCTCTCGGTGATGGAAAACTCTATGGTGGAGAGGTGAGAGGCATCAAAATGGCTTAACCATGGCGTACAAAGCGTGCTTGACCCGGTGCCGAGAGCCATAGGATGCACAGGATCCGACCGTGCGGCAAAGACAGATGCTGGTGTGTGCAATTATGGATGTTCGAGTCGTGGAGCTGTAGTTACGGCCATTCGTGCTCTCGGTGATGACAAACATTGTGGTGGTGAGGCCAGAGGCATCAAAACGCCTTAACCATGGCATACGTCATGCTTGACCTAGTGTCAAGAGCTGTAGGACACGCACGAACCGGTTCATGCGGTAGCATATTCGTGTGTGCAAATATGGCGCTTCTAGAGCCGTGGAGCCATGGTTAAGGGCCATTCAGTGTTCTCGGCGGCAACAAACGCTGTGGTGGAGAGGCTAGAGGTGTCAAAATGCCTTAACCATGGCGTACGGGCATGCTTGACTCAAGGTGCAGGAGCCATAGGATGCGTTGGAACCGACCGTGCGTAGCATGGTCGTGTGTGCAAATATGGCGCTTCTGAGCCGTGGAGCCAAGGTTAAGGGCCGTTCGTGCTCTCGAGCGATGGCAAACGCTATGGTAGAGAGGCCGAGGTGTCAAAATGCCTTAACCATGGCGTACGGGCATGCTTGACTCGCCGAGAGCCATAGGATGCGTTGGAACCGACCGTGCAAAGGATGGTCGTGTGTGCAAATATGGCAGTTTTGCAGCCATGGAGCCGTGGTTAAGGGCCCTTCAAAGCTCTCGGTGATGAAAAACTCTATGGTGGAGAGGTGAGAGGCATCAAAATGGCTTAACCATGGCGTACGGGCGTGCTTGACCCGGTGCCGAGAGCCGTAGGATGCACAGGATCCGGCTGTGCGGGCAGACACCGTGTGTGCAATTATGGATGTTCGAGTCGTGGAGCTATAGTTAAGGGCCGTTCGGGCTCTCGGTGATGACAAATATTGTGGTGGTGAGGCCGAGGCGTCAAAATGCCTTAACCATGGCATACGGTCGTGCTTGACCTAGTGTCGAGAGCTATAGGACATGCAGGAACCGGGCCGTGCGGTAGCATAGTTGTGTGTGCAAATATGGCGCTTCTAGAGCCGTGGAGCCATGGTTAAGGGCCATTCTGGTTCTCGGCGGTAATAAACGCTGTGGTGGAGAGGCCAAAGGTGTTAAAACGCCTTAACCATGGTGCATGGGCGTGCTTGACTTGGTGCGAGGAGCCGTAGGACGCATAGGAACCGTCCCCGCGTCTTGGCAAAGAAAGTCGTGTGTGCAAATATGGCGCCTGAGCCGTGGAGCCGAGGTTAAGGGCCGTTCGTGCTCTCGAGCGACGACAAACGCTATGGTAGAGAGGCCAGAGGTGTCAAAATGCCTTAACCATGGCGTACGGGCTTGCTTGACTCGGTCGGAGCCATAGGACGCGCAACCGACCATGCGGCAAATGATGGTCGTGTGTGCAAATGTGGCAGCTTTATCGCCGTGGAGCCATGGTTAAGGGCATTTCGTGCTCTCGGGTGATGGAAAACTCTATGGTGGAGAGGTGAGAGGCATCAAAATGGCTTAACCATGGCGTACGGGTGTGCATGAACCGGTGCCGAGAGCCGTAGGATGCACAGATCCGGCCGTGCGCCAAAGACAACCGTGTGTGCAATTATGATGTTCTGAGTCGTGGAGCTATAGTTAAGGGCCGTTCGTGCTCTCGGGTGATTACAAACATTGTGGTGGTGGGGCCAGAGGTGTCAAAACGCCTTAACCATGGCATACGGTCATGCTTGACCTAGTGTCGAGAGCTGTAGGACACGTAGGAACCGGCCGTGCGGTAGCATAGTCGTGTGTGCAAATATGGCAGTTCTAGAGCGGTGGAGCCATGGTTAAGGGCCATTCGGGTTCTTGGGTGGCAACAAATGCTGTGGTCGAGAGGCCGCCGGTGTCAAAAACGCCTTAACCATAGTGCATGGGCGTGCTTGACTTGGTGCGAGGAGCCGTGGATGCGCAGGAACCGCCGTGCGGGCAAAGAAAGTCGTGTGTGCAAATATGGCGCTTCCGAGCCGTGGAGCCGAGGTTAAGTGCCATTCAGGCTCTTGAGTGACGGCAAATGCTATGGTAGAGAGGCCAGAGGTGTCAAAATGCCTTAACCATGGCGCATGGGCATGCTTGACTCAGAGCCAGGAGCCATAAAATGCGTTGGAACCGACCGTGCGGCAGCAAAGTCGAGTGTGCAAATATGGCAGTTTTGGAGCCGTGGAGGCATGGTTAAGGGCCCTTCAGGCTCTCAGGTGATGGAAAACTCTATGGTGGAGAGGTGAGAGGCATCAAAATGGCTTAACCATGGCGTACAGCGTGCTTGACCCGGTGCCGAGAGCCATAGGATGCATCGTGATCCGACCGTGCGGGCAAAGACAACGGTCGTGTGTGCAATTATGGATGTTCGAGTCGTGGAGTCAGTAGTTAAGGGCCATTCGTGCTCTCGGGTGATGACAAACATTGTGGTGGTGAGGCCAGAGGCATCAAAATGCCTTAACCATGGCATACGGTCATGCTTGACCTAGTGTCAAGAGCTGTAGGACACGCACGAACCGTCTGTGCGGTAGCATATTCGTGTGTGCAAATATGGCAGTTCTAGAGCTGTGGAGCCATGGTTAAGGGCCGTTCAGGCTCTCGAAGCGGCAACAAACGCCGTGGTGGAGAGGCTAGAGGTGTCAAAATGCCTTAACCATGGCGTACGGCATGCTTGACTCGGGCCAGGAGCCATAGGATGCGTTGGAACCGACCGTGCGGTAGCATGGTCGTGTGTGCAAATATGGCGCCTCGGAGCCGTGGAGCCAAGGTTAAGGGCCGTTCGGCTCTCGAGCGATGGCAAACACTATGGTAGAGAGGCCAGAGGTGTCAAAATGCCTTAACCATGGCGTACGGGCATGCTTGACTCGCCGAGAGCCATAGGATGCGTTGAACCGACCGTGCAAGCAGCATGGTCGTGTGTGCAAATATGGCGCTTTGCAGCCATGGAGTCAGGTTAAGGGCCCTTCGTGCTCTCGGGTGATGAAAACTCTATGGTGGAGAGGTGAGAGGCATCAAAATGGCTTAACCATGGTGTACGGGCGTGCTTGACCCGGTGCCGAGAGCCGTAGGATGCACGGATCCGGGCATGTGCGCAAAGACAAATGCCGTGTGTGCAATTATGGATGTTCTAGAGTCGTGGAGCTATAGTTAAGGGCCGTTCGGGCTCTCGGTGATGACAAATATTGTGGTGGTGAGGCCGAGGCGTCAAAATGCCTTAACCATGGCATACGGTCGTGCTTGACCTAGTGTCGAGAGCTATAGGACATGCAGGGAACCGGGCCGTGCGGTAGCATAGTTGTGTGTGCAAATATGGCAGCTTCTAGAGCTATGGAGCCATGGTTAAGGGCCATTCGGGTTCTCGGGGCGGTAATAAACGCTGTGGTGGAGAGGCCAAAGGTGTTAAAACGCCTTAACCATGGTGCATGGGCGTGCTTGACTTGGTGCGAGGAGCCGTAGGACGCATAGGAACCGTCCGTGCGGCAAAGAAAGTCGTGTGTGCAAATATGGCGTTCTGGAGCCGTGGAGCCGAGATTAAGGGCCGTTCAGGCTCTCAAGCGATGACAAACGCTATGGTAGAGAGGCCAGAGGTGTCAAAATGCCTTAACCATGGCGTACGGGCTTGCTTGACTCGGTCGGAGCCATAGGACGCAGAACCGACCATGCGGCAAAGATGGTCGTGTGTGCAAATGTTACGCTTTTTTGCCGTGGAGCCATGGTTAAGGGCCCTTCGTGCTCTCGGGTGATGGAAAACTCTATGGTGGAGAGGTGAGAGGCATCAAAATGGCTTAACCATGGCGTACGGGTGTGCTTGAACCGTGCCGAGAGCCGTAGGATGCATGATCCGGCCGTGCGCCAAAGACAAATATGTGCAATTATGAATGTTCTAGAGTCGTGGAGCTATAGTTAAGGGCCGTTCGGGCTCTCGGGTGATGACAAACATTGTGGTGGTGGGGCCGAGGTGTCAAAATGCCTTAACCATGGCATACGGTCATGCTTGACCTAGTGTCGAGAGCCGTAGGACACGTAGGAACCGGCCGGCGGTAGCATAGTCGTGTGTGCAAATATGGCAGCTTCTAGAGCGGGGGTGGAGCCATGGTTAAGGGCCATTCGGGTTCTTGGGTGGCAACAAATGCTATGGTCGAGAGGCCAGCGTGTCAAAATGCCTTAACCATAGTGCATGGGCGTGCTTGACTTGGTGCGAGGAGCCGTAGGATGCGCAGGAACCGCCGTGCGCAAGAAAAGTCGTGTATGCAAATATGGCGCTTCGGAGCCGTGGAGCCGAGGTTAAGTGCCGTTCGTGCTCTCGAGTGATGGCAAACGCTATGGTAGAGAGGCCGTAGGTGTCAAAATGCCTTAACCATGGTGTACGTGCATGCTTGACTCGTAGCCGGAGCCATAAAATGCGTTCGAACCGATCATGTGGCAAAGATGGTCGAGTGTGCAAATATGGCAGCTTTGGAGCCGTGGAGGCATGGTTAAGGGCCCTTCGTGCTCTCGAGGTGATGGAAAACTCTATGGTGGAGAGGTGAGAGGCATCAAAATGGCTTAACCATGGCGTACAGCGTGCTTGACCCGGTGCCGAGAGCCATAGGATGCACAGATCCGACCGTGTGGCAAAGACAAATGCCGTGTGTGCAATTATGGATGTTCGGAGTCGTGGAGTCAGAGTTAAGGGCCGTTCAATCTCTAGAGATGACAAACATTGTGGTGGTGAGGCCAGAGGCATCAAAACGCCTTAACCATGTCATACGGTCATGCTTGACCAAGTGTCAAGAGTCAGAGGACATGCACGAACCGGCTGTGGCGGTAGCATATTCGTGTGCAAATATGGCAATTCTAGAGCCGTGGAGCCATGGTTAAGGGCCATTCGTGTTCTCAGCGGCAACAAATGCCGTGGTCGAGAGGCCAAAGTGTCAAACGCCTCAACCATGGCATGGGCGTGCTTGACTTGGTGCGAGGAGCCGTAGGATGCGCAGGAACCGCCGTGCGGCAAAGAAAGTCGTGTGTGCAAATATGGCGCTCGGAGCCATGGAGCCGAGGTTAAGTGCCGCTCGTGCTCTCGAGTGATGGCAAACGCTACGGTAGAGAGTCCAGAGGTGTCAAAATGCCTTAACCATGGCGCATGTGCATGCTTAACTCGTGAGCCGGAGCCATAAAATGCGTTGAACCGACAGTGCGTAAGGCAAGATGGTCGAGTGTGCAAATATGGCGCTTTTGGAGCCGTGGAGGCATGGTTAAGGGCCCTTCGTGCTCTCGTGTGATGGAAAACTCTATGGTGGAGAGGTGAGAGGCATCAAAATGGCTTAACCATGGCATACAGCGTGCTTGACCCGGTGCCGAGAGCCATAGGATGCACAAGATCCGACCGTGTGGCAGCACAAGACTGGTGTGCAATTATGGATGTTCGGAGTCGGGAGCCAGAGTTAAGGGCCGTTCGTGCTCTCGGTGATGACAAACATTGTGGTGGTGAGGCCAGGAGGCATCAAAACGCCTTAACCATGTCATACGGTCATGCTTGACCTAGTGTCAAGAGTCAGAGGACATGCACGAACCGGGCCGTGCGGTAGCATATTCGTGTGTGCAAATATGGCACTTCTAGAGCCGTGAGCCATGGTTAAGGGCCATTCAGGTTCTCAGCGACAACAACACCGTGTTGGAGAGGCTAGAGGTGTCAAAATGCCTTAACCATGGCGGCGACGGCATGCTTGACTCGTTGTCGAGAGCCATAGGATGCGTTGAACCGACCGTGCGGGCAAAGATGGTCGTGTGTGCAAATATGGCAGTTTTGCGGCCGTGGAGCCGTGGTTAAGGGCCCTTCGTGCTCTCGGGTGATGAAAACTCTATGGTGGAGAGGTGAGAGGCATCAAAATGGCTTAACCATGGCGTACGGCGTGCTTGACCCGGTGCCGAGAGCCGTAGGATGCACAGGATCTGGCCGTGCGGACGACACGCCGGTGTGCAATTATGGATGTTCGAGTCGTGGAGCTATAGTTAAGGGCCGTTCGGGCTCTCGGTGATGACAAATATTGTGGTGGTGAGGCCGAGGCATCAAAACGCCTTAACCATGGAATACGGTTGTGCTTGACCTAGTGTCGAGAGCTATAGGACATGCAGGAACCGGGCCGTGCGGTAGCATAGTCGTGCGTGCAAATATGGCAAAATCTAGAGCCGTGAGCCATGGTTAAGGGCCATTCGTGTTCTCGAGCGGTAATAAACGTTGTGGTGGAGAGTCCAAAGGTGTTAAAATGCCTTAACCATGGTGCATGGGCGTGCTTGACTTGGTGCGAGGAGCCGTAGGACGCATAGGAACCGCCGTGCGGCAAAGAAAGTCGTGTGTGCAAATATGGCGCCGAGAGCCATGGAGCCGAGGTTATGGGCCGTTCGTGCTCTTGAGCGATGACAAACACTATGGTAGAGATGCCGAGGTGTCAAAATGCGTTAACCATGGCGTACGGGCTTGCTTGACTCGCTGCCGGAGCCATAGGACGCGTTGGCCCGACCATGCGGCAAAGATGGTCGTGTGTGCAAATGTGGCGCTTTACCGCCGCGGAGCCATGGTTAAGGGCCCTTCGGCTCTCGAGTGATGGAAAACTCTATGGTGGAGAGGTGAGAGGCATCAAAATGGCTTAACCATGGCGCACGGTGTGCTTGAACCGGTGCCGAGAGCCGTAGGATGCACAGGATCCGGCCGTGCGCGCCACGGTCCGTGTGTGCAATTATGGATGTTCTGGAGTCATGGAACTATAGTTAAGGGCCGTTCGGGCTCTCGAGTGATGACAAACGTTGTGGTGGTGGGGCCAGAGGTGTCAAAACGCCTTAACCAAGGCATACGGTCGTGCTTGACCTAGTGTCGAGAGCTGTAGGACACGTAGGAACCGGGCCAGGCGGTAGCATAGTCGTGCAAATATGGCAGTTCTAGAGCCGTGGAGCCATGGTTAAGGGCCGTTCGGGCTCTTGGGCGGCAACAAATGCTGTGGTCGAGGGGCCAGCGGTGTCAAAACGCCTTAACCATAGTGCATGGGCGTGCTTGACTTGGTGCGAGGAGCCGTAGGATGCGCAGGAACCGCCGTGCGGGGCAAAGAAAAGTCGTGTGTGCAAATATGGCGCTTCGGGAGCCGTGGAGCCTAGGTTAAGTGCCGTTCGTGCTCTCGAGTGACGGCAAACGCTATGGTAGAGAGGCCGAGGTGTCAAAATGCCTTAACCATGGCGTACAGCATGCTTGACTCGGAGCCGGAGCCATAAAATGCGTTGGAACCGACCGTGCGGGCAAAGATGGTCGAGTGTGCAAATATGGCGCTTTGGAGCCGTGGAGGCATGGTTAAGGGCCCTTCAGTGCTCTCGGTGATGGAAAACTCTATGGTGGAGAGGTGAGAGGCATCAAAATGGCTTAACCATGGCGTACAGCGTGCTTGACCCGATGCCGAGAGCCATAGGATGCACAGGATCCGACCGTGCGGCAAAGACAAGCCGTGTGTGCAATTATGGATGTTCTGGAGTCGTGGAGCCGTAGTTAAGGGACGCTCGTGCTCTCGTGATGACAAACATTGTGGTGGTGAGGCCGAGGCATCAAAATGCCTTAACCATGGCATACGGTCATGCTTGACCTAGTGTCAAGAGCAAGAGGGACACGCACGAACCGGGCCGTGTGGTAGCATATTCGTGTGTGCAAATATGGCAGCTTCTAGAGCCGTGGAGCCATGGTTAAGGGCCATTCAAAGTTCTTAGGCGGTGTTAACACCAGAATTTGGTCGAATATGACAGGGCCCGCAAGGAGCAGAGAGCAATTCGCAAGTGTGTATGCGGTGGCTAATTTCCATGTGTTCGGCAAATGATCAAGCGGTCGGGTAACGGCTTTATTTGAAGGCGAAAGAAGGAAAGATAAAGCTGGCCGGAAAGGAAGGAGTCATGATAATCAAGGACTCCGATTATGGATAGAGTTAGCGTGTCTCGGTTTTTCCAATTTTGTTTGAATAGTTCGTAAGTGCTTAGGACTCATGTTTTGTCCAGGGTATAAATATAAACCTCGACCATTGTAATAAGGGTTCACAACCAAATCAATACAACCGGCTACGTGCCACCCTTCGAGTCCTTTTTAGTCGTGTCGTCGAGTTCTTCGAGAGGGCCAATCGATCCGTCGACCTCCGTAAGTCCCGGCAACCTTGTTATCATGTCTAGTATCGTGCGGCGGATTTAGATGTGATGCAAGTAGTCTCATCCGTTTTGCTTAGTATCGTGCGGCAGATTTAAGCTTAATGATGGGAAGTTTTTGCTTGTGCCTTGTATCGTGCGGCGGATTAAGACATGAGTAAAGATAGTTATCTAGCTTTTAGATTTGGCATGATCTAATAGATTCATTAAGTTATCACATGTTGCTTGTCAGATTTAATATTTAATTATTTTTGCAACACTCTTTTGCCCAATCTAGATTGATATTCTTCGCTTGTTGATCGTTTATCTCATGCTTATTCAATATCGGGTTGATCAAACTTATATAGCCGAATTAGATCGATCTAGATTGTTACATGTTGTGGGTTCATTCACGTTAGATGTAGATAAGCCTTGACAGACCGGGTACCGTGCGGCAAGTATGCAGTCTTTGGGTTACTCTAGAACTAGTCATCCGGGTGGACTAGAGATCGGTTTAACTGGATAGGCTCCTTTTACATGTTGCTTGTTTGTTCCTTCTTCATGGACCCCGATTCGGCAATCTTGCCGACGTTACGCTTATGCATGTAGCGTAGTATCTATAGATCTATTAGATAATTATGTGCTTTAGCTCTTTATTGCTAGATTGTATCATGCGGTGGATTGATCTAGTAGTAAGGAGTGGTGTAAATTCATAGCGAGTGGTATCATGCGGTGGATTAGCTTGCTTGGGTTTATGCTCGTTACGGGTTTATGAAGGCTAGATGTGCGGCGTACTAGTTGGAGTGGCCTATGCATGTGTTGTTTAGTAGATTCATATTTATAAGTTACTTATCCTTAATTATTAGTGCTTGATGATGCTTTAAACCTGAGATATAGTTTGATATGCTTTAGTAGTTTAATCTTGTTCAAACATGTCTTCATTTACCGTATTCTAAGAAATTCGTTCGTTTTACATCGCTTATGTTACTTTAGCCGAATGAACCGCAATCGTTGGCGATAGCTTCTATAGCTATGTGTCGTCGTAAGTGGCTTCAGGGCAGAAAGATGGAACTGTCTAGTCTCACCCAAGACGTTCGATTCGCGATCTTACCGTTTTATCCCTTATGTCGATTTTTAGTGTTAAATCGACCGGGCACGCCACCGCATTCGTACGCACCCGATTGAAGCTAGGCTTTCCCAGCTTGCCGGTGTGAGACGCAAAGTGGTCACATTTTGCGTCAACACACTTTGGCACCGACCCGTGGGGACTAGTTCTTAATCTAGGATGTGGATCGAAATCGACCGCCGCCACGTTCGAACGTGACCTTGGACGAGCCGCAAACGCATCAACGCTGATGGTAGAACAAGCAATGGAACAAAAGACGTTGCAATGTCTCGATGTCTTTTTCCAAGAACAAGAGTGGTAGAGTGATGATCAACAATCACCGCCACGAGTTCTTTGCCGGTCGGCCGATATTACCGACGAGGAGGAGATGCGAGGGGTAGCTGAGCCATCTACAAAGCTATAGGAGACACTATGCTGAATCACAACACGCTTTCCGGGCACCTTCCGCAAAATCATGGCTGAAACTTTTGGTCCAAAAGCTTGACAAACGATTTGAAGAAAGATTTGGAGAGCTTGCCGGGCCAAGTGTACTTCAACACTCAAGAATCTTCGGTGGAAGTCGATGGAGGAGAAGAGATAATCGCAGTGCAAGCAAGGATGGAGCTGTTTGTAATGAAAAAGAAGCCCTCTTGTGACCGAGCAGCAAACTCATGGTCGTAAGCTGGTGCAACAACAAACATGTACCGGATGCATCCGCTACAAGATCTCCCTGGTAAATAGATTACGTATGAGTGTCTATGGAGACGGGTACACCGTCCACCGACATTCACAGTGCTCTCGTGCTTTGCCGAACCGGGATACTGAGGGTGCTCGAGGAGTACCTTCTAGAAGACAGGAGCAAAAAGAGGCAAATGATGAGCGCTCCTAAGCGTAATGGCCGATGATCGGAATCAATTTGGCTAAAACCAAAGCATCGCATATTCATACAAATCTCCTTTCCCAGAGTGGTACAATAGGGTAGCTCTTCCACCAGAGTTAAGCCACCAACGGATCGACCAAATTCTCTCGGTCAAGATGACACTGCCATTTCATTGAGCATGTACGCACAGACATCCGATGCAACTTGGAGAAGCTGCGCCGATGAAGCTTGGAGAATTAGATATTTTCCTATGTCTCGACTAGGGCCGGCTTTCACATGGTTTGCATCGCACCGCCAATTCCATTGGTACTTGGGCACTGGAGCAAAAATTCCATTCATACTTTTATACAAGGAACCAATGAGAAAAAGATGGTTGATCTTTGGGCTATGAGGATGAAGACTACTGAAACACCAATGGAGTATCTTCGCATTCGTAGCGAAGAACATGTGCTATTCTCTCGACTATTCCCCGATGATCAACTCGCACAATTGGTCATTGCATGCCGCCACATATCGAGACAAGCTATTTGGCATGGAGTTTGAAGACCTTTGACAAACGCCTTGCACAGAAATTGACGGCATGAGCAATCAAGCCCAAGGGTTCGTAAGAGATGTTCGTTTTCTAAGAACAATGCAACCGTTGACATGTATCGTCGGATTTCTAGAAGAAGCATCTCGAATATGAAGATGAAGATGAAGTAGCTGAAGCCATTGACTGAATTGGACAAAAGAGCCTACTTTGGTCAGTCCTTCGATGGGTGAAGCAAAATGAAGGGATCTTATGATTTTGATATCAAGAAGTAGATAAGCTCTTTAATATCTGTCCAAGAGGGACGCATTGCTGCCGAAGGACATCCTATGTCAGCGCCCGAAGGGGTAAAAGATAAGAAGTAACGCGGGTTCCATGATACAGTTCTCATCATATCAATGATTGCCGAGTGTTAGGAGTAAAGATTAGGAAGGCTATTCAAGATGGACACTTGAGATTTGATGGCAAGATGAAAGTAGACAAAAACCCATTCCCTCGCGAACATGGTCTCTTTCTCCATAGGCATGGTTGATGCCAATGAGTCCAAGGAAAAAGGGAAAGATGAAGGTTCCGACATCCGAAAGAGCCAAGAGAGTGGTTCTATTGACCCTAAATCGGCAAGTTACCAAAGAGGAAGTGCAACAAGTACAGTTCAAAAATAGCCGACAGAGAAGGGCCGGACTTGGGATACGGTAAGGGAAATTGCCGAATACACGCAGGGCCAAAGCGCAGCGGAGTTGGCAAGACGACACTTGTTGAACAAATGGCGGTGAAAAAGATGGAGTATGATGAGAGCGCAAGACATTGAAGAGGAACGCAAAGGTTCATGGTAGAACGTCGGAGATATGAAGGCAGGTGCACCAAAGAGAACAAGAAGAGTACGGGGAGAGAGCAAGAGCAATCTCATTGGAATTGTTCCTTCTTGATTGCACTATTGGAATGAAGGCTTGAAGTTGCTCGCCGGAACAAGCACTAAATACGGTGATCAATATTCGTAGTACGAGGCAATCTCGAGTCAACCGTCGTCCCGTTCATGATAGACTTGGGATGAAAGTTCCGCAGAACGATCGGTGCCTAAAATAAATAGTTTTGATGGATATCGAGAAAAAAGATTTG